>JAUUDZ010000010.1:436518-453529 GCA_032361705.1 Panulirus versicolor | reverse complement strand
ATGCAAAGGTGAGTAATGTGGAAGTTGAGGGTATAATTGGGGAGCATGGGGTTTTCAGTGTTGTGAATGGAATGGTGAACAGCTTGGGGAGCATGAGGTTTTCAGTGTTGTGAATGGAATGGTGAACAGCTTGTGGAGTTCTGTGCAGAAAAATGACTGGTGACTGGGAATGCCTGATTTATAAAGAGGATCATACACAAGATGTGTATGTAGGAAGGAGAGATGGTCATAGGGATTATTGGATTATGTAGTAATTGATAGAAGTATAAGAGAGAGACTTCTGGATGTAAATATGCTGAGAGGGGTAGTTGCTGGGATGTCTGATCGCTACCTTGTGGAGGCAGAGGTGGAGGTTTATATAGGTCCTGGAAAAGAGGAAACAGTGTCGGTGAGAAGAGTGGTGAGAGAGTAATTGAGCTTTGAAAAGAAACTTGTATTAAGAAATATCTGGAGATATTGAGTGTAAAATGACCATAGTTGAGAGTCAATGAAGCAAGGGGACTGGATGAGGAAGTGAGTCATTGGATCGTCAGAAGATTTAGCATAGGGTTCATAAGTTTGTTGGTGATAAGATGGAGGTCTGAGATGGAAATAGTCAGCAAGGAAAAATTTGTGATGGGTTATTATATAAATAGAAACCAAGTAAGCAGAGGAAGACTGATTAGAGATGTGTACCAGTTACAAGGTAAGTGCCAAATAGAGGGATGGGAAGGTTGGTACAAAGTCTAGAAATTTTGGTTTGAATTTAATATCTAATTAGGTAAGTGACATCATAACTGCCTTGAAATTATTTGTAGATGGGTGTGAGTGTTGAAGGTAATGCCGAATAATAGCATGATCATCCTATTGCCTTATGAGCATAATGATGATAAAAGAAGAGTTGATTACATGCATATCTCTCATATGATTTATGAGCATATATTTCTCTTTGAATTGGTTTATCATTTCAGAATGAGACGAAAGATCTGCTTTTCATCTTGACAACAAGATACTGTGCCATGATACTGGAATGTATTGGTGATGGAGAACACCTTGAAATTCTGACTCGTGCTCATGGAAATGTGGCTGATAAGATTGGTTCGTTAATTTTGTTTTACTGTTAATTTGTATGTCAAATCAAGTGATTATTTTACTTTCCTGTAGTTTTCAAGAACTTTTTAAGCCTTTTATAATGTCTGAGATTGTTATGATTAGGTAGTATCTTGTTTGCTTCTTCCAGTTTTCACAGGGTGATCGTTGCAAAATCCTCAATGCACACTTGGTTCATTTCTACAGTTTTCTTTGTTAATACACCCTTCACATATGTAATCCCAACTCTTTTCTTGTACTTTACTTTCCATCAGTGCTCAGATGCATTCTTGTACATCTTTCACATAATAGCCAGTTTCTCTGCTTGCCCATTCGTCCATATCATATTATTCCACTCATCACTGTATTAGCCATTTCCTTCATAACACTGTTTCTGTCATATTTCCTGATCTCTTGTACTGTCCTCCCTCCAGAGTGCATGTGTATCTCAAAGTACTCATCTGTTTTTACTTTGCAGTATTTCATCAGCCAGTCTTTTGTACTGTCTGTTTAACAAATTCCATATTGTCTCCACTTAGTGATAGGAATACCTTGGTTTAATTCAAGGCAGAGATAGTGCATAATCAGGTGGGGTTAAGTGCCACAGATTTCAACTATGTGGTTTGTTGGTTGGGTTGGTTGACAGTGTGACCTCGAACTGTCAGCAGAATGACATTAAGCTGTAAAAGTCAGTCTCCAGGATTTTACTTAGAATGAAAGGGACAACTGAGTTATAACCTCACCAAATATTTGTAGGGTTCTAAGAGGCATCTTTGCTAGAACCTCACAAAATATAATTTTTCTGCCATAGGATCCCCTTCTAATGGGGTTTCTGTAGCACTCAGGAAGCTGTACTAAAAATTCCTCACATGATTGCAGTTTGGCAGTGGTACAACAGAAACATTTTCTGAGCAATGTTTTATATTTATATATTATTGTACATAATCGCTGTTTCCCGCGTCAGTGAGCTAGCGCCAGGAAACAGATGAAGATTGGCCCATCTGCTGATGTACACATATATGTATATACATAAATGCCCATATAGTCACATATACATACATATACATATCCACATATAAATACATATACATACACACAGGCATCTACATATATACACATGTACATAATCGTACTTGCTTGCCTTCATCCATTCTGTCGCTACCCCACCCCATAGGAAACAACATCACCACCACCCCCTGCTTCATCGAGTTAGTGTCACGAAAACAGACAAAAAAGGCTACATCTGTTCATACTCAGTCTCTAGCTGTCATGTGTAGTGCACCGAAACCACAGCTCCCTATCCACATCCAGGCATCAAAGACCTTTCCATGGTTTACCCCAGATGCTTCCCATAACCTGGTTCAGTCCAGTGACTATGGCTTATCAGTAGGATGAAATAGTAGCATTCAAACTTCACACACACAGTAATTACCAAAATGAACATCGGTTGACAACAATTTTGAATAAGTAGTTGATGGAATGTGCTCTTTGGAAAGTAGTCATCATCAGTCTGTTTTTAAAATGTTCTGGTTTTGATCTGGTCACCCCTTACACTTTTTTCTTCCAATTTGGGCAAATACGAAGTCTCTAACCTTTCCTTGTACCTTTTCCCCCTTCATGGAGTTCCTGGAGGGAATGGGCATCAAAGATATTCCCTCTAAGGCTCAGTCCTTTGTTCTTGGCACTGCCTTGCTAATTTGGGAAATGGTGAATATGTATGAAAAAAAAAGGGATATTTTCCCTAATATTGTGGTTTTGAAATGTGTGGAGTTATTAAGGTATTGTGAATGAATATGAACAGATGAAAATACAAATGATAAGGAATATATATTGTAGTCACCAGCATCTGTATACTTTGAGATGATCCCAGTACATGCTATGTATGCCATGCAGTAAGAAAAAAGTCAAACAAATATTTTAGTCTCCATCATAAGGTCAACAGAGTCTGAGGAGAACTCCCAGAGGAAGAGATGACTGTGTCGTATGTCAACAAAATGATAAAGGAACTGAAATCGCATATCAGGCCAACAGAGTAGGGCATCTTATCCAACCACAACAAGCTGCATGCACTCTATACAATTAACTTTTTTCCTTTCACTGATGTTCTCAGTACGCCTTCAGCTCTGATTTAACATCATTTGCCAATTTATATTTTTTCTCAACTTTCATGTTAGAACCTTGCTTTTTCATTCACATTCCTATACATAGACCCTCTAGAATGAAGAGCTAGTTTACATATTACAGTTTTGCATACACCCATGATATCTGAATTATTGTTTTGGAGGTTTTCTACTTCCTCGTATATCCTTCCTTTTTTATCTTATGGTTGTACAAATCTAAAAACATTGCAGGAATTTGCAAGTATGCTGCTTACAATTGAGCCCATATGCACCTTTACTGGGAACAGATATTTGTTGTTCTAGTATCCCTAATTTCATCCATGTAAGCTGAGAATGGTAGTTACTGGATCTGCAAATATATTACCTTGCAGTTGAATAGATTCATGAACAGAATGTTTGTGATTTTATAGATGATGAAGATTTGACTAGAGAACTAAATTTGAAAGGATAAGTGTGAATGAGGTGTGAAAGGTGCCCACAAATGCATTCTTACTAAAAGCCTTCATAACTTGATTTATGAGCTAACCTTAATTGATATATTTTGAGGAGAATAACTTTAGAGTGTTTAGTGTTTCTGTGGCATAAACTAGTTTAGAGAAGGTTTTGTGAAATGCTTGGAGAGGATCTTGATTATATCATCCTGATTTTAGTTTGAGAATAATTGACATGGTTTAGATGAATATATAAGATAAACTTATAGGCAGATTTTTTTAGGTACAGATAGCTGGATTATGTCTAGCATTCCTCACTTTTTTTTGAGCAGTTCAGAAGTAAATAGATAGAATGGTTTGATATATGAAAAAATTTCATTGATATTACTACCTTTTCAGATATGCTGCAGAAATGGATCGTTTATATACCAAATGGATGAGATGGTATGGCAAAAAGCATGGTGAATATAAATTGATGAAAGGAGACTTTTTGAAGAAAGAGCACCGGGAGGGAATCACTGGATCTTCCATTGTTTTCGTCAACAATTTTGCCTTTGGACCACATGTAGACCATATGCTAAAGGAGGTGTTCGCTGACCTTAAGGATGGGGCTCGCATTGTTTCATCTAAATCATTTTGTCCTCTTAACTTCAGAATAACTGATAGAAATTTAAGCGGTAAGTATGTTTTCAGCCATCTTGATAACATTCTGAGGTAATTCTTAATTTCTATATTTGTTAATGAAATTTATTTTGTCCACCTGTATTTGAGTATCATATTCAGTTTTTCTTATTTGCAGCATAGTAACCTATGTAGAGACCCCCATGAACCCCAAAGCAGATATGTTAACTTTCATCTGAAAGTAGCTTTCTTAATGTTAGCATATTCTTCCTTTTGGACCTTTAACATTATTGCTGTTATCCCTTACACCTGCTCTCTTTTTCATTGCATCTGTGTCCATCACCTATACCTGCTTCTTGTTCTCAGTATACAATATTTGTTCTTTCATATCTTCTGCTGTCACTCTTTTCTTCAGGTATTACATTTGCAGGTTTTATTCTACTCATTGTTTCCATTTTGCCTTAGTGCTGGAATTGTCTCCTATCTTTCATTCATTTATTCAAACAGTCCTTCATTCCCTCATTTATGATAAATTCTCAATCTCTCCACTTCCTATGCACCAAACTCTGTTTATTCATATCTATTCTTACCAAGTACCTGGTTTATTCATGATATTTGCCCCACATCCCTGTCTGTGCACCACTCTAAATATGTCCTTATCTTTACAGCCATCCTAACCTTAGATTTCATGCCTAGCCATCCCTTCCCTCTTTGCTAATTATCTTTTTCATGTTCTCTCTTAATTATTCTTTCCCTATTTATCCTTTTCACATGCCCAGACTCATTTTACAGTCCATAGATTGTTCTTCAGTGTATAACCACTCTTTTTCTCTCTTCCATTCCTCAACCAGACATTTCTTACTCTGTGATCTGAGTGAATATCTCTTTTTATTTTTTCAAGGGTGCTCATGGTACTTTCTTTTATTTATCTATATATTTTTATAGTTTTTCAAGTAGCTATTTTACTTCCATATATGAAAGGTAGCTGACCTATTGACAAATTTCTTACACCAGCAAACTTACTTCTTTCTTCCATCATGATCACATATTTAGGGTCAGGTTCTTACCTCTTACCAGCCTTGTAGACATCGCACCAACCATATTTTAGAGTTCAGAAAGGATTTACTCTTAAGTTTGAAATTTCAAAATTTCTCTCATCTTTTGTTACCTCAGTCTGTTTCAGTCTGAACCCCGTATTTTAGCTCACCTGGGCAAAGGCCGAGCTTTTGCCATCATTTGGCTTCCATCATCATTATCTGTCATTGTTTGTCTTTGTCTCTCTGTTATCCATTGTCTGTATGTTAATTTTTCACATTTGGTCACTTTCTTTAAATCAGCAGAACCAGATTTTTTAGGTAATCCCTTTTCAAAATTATGTTCCATGATCTCAGCCACCACGCAAGATAGGTGTTGTTACTAAAATTAGCTGTTTTTACTAAAAGTAATCCATCTGTTAACATTCCACATAAGCTACTTTGCCATTTTGAACTTAACTTGGCTGTAATAGTCTTTAGGTGATCCCATTTCAGAATAGTGTCTAGTGACCCTGACAGCCATTCAAGATGGCCATTATTAGTAAGTAACAGAAATTTGATCAAATATCTGTAACTTCACATCAAGGCAGAATTGGCTCAGATTTCAGCTGAAGCTAAAGAATTATGAATTATTTAACATATAGGTTTTCCTGGTAAATTTATAGTTTTGCCAAATTTTGCTGTAATTACTTATTAAAGCATGTTTAGTAAAAACTTCACCTAAGAGTCTCTGAAACCACTGAGTCATTTTGAAACACACTCATCAGGATAAGTCCTTGAATAGTCTTTTTTCAATATTGAGTCCAATGACCCCAGCCACCATCCAGGATGTCTGCTGTTACTGAAAACAGTCTTCACAAGTGTGTCAAGTGACTGACAACCATCCAAGATAGTTGCTGTTAACAGAAATAAAATTTGATTAAATAGCCAGAACTTCTTAGGAGTTTCATTTGAAACAGGCATCAGAGAAATGGATAGAGAGATAGGACTGTCAGGTGACTGACAACCATCCAAAATAGTTGCTGTTAATAGTAATAGAATTTGATTAAATAGCCAGAAATTTTGAGGAATTCCAGTAGGAACGGACATCAGGGAAATAGATTGAGAGATAGGACTTCTACATTTTCAAGCAGAATCGCTTAGATTTCAGCCCAAGATTTGTATCCTTGCTATACTGGTGAGACAACCATAAAATCAAACATACTCATCTTTGCCCTCACAGACAATGACCTTTCGTTCTACACACTCTTCAGTTCATCTGAAATGTTTGTTCCTTCACCCACCTTATGGTTCACTTCATCTCCTACAGTCCCATCTGTTCTCATGTCCATTCCCAGGCACTTAAAACACCCCACATCCTCCAATTCCTCCCCATTAAGATTTAGGCTCATACCTAAACCAACGTGCCTTGCTCTCTTGCCAAATCCTATTACATTACTTTTATTTACAATAGTTTTTAGCTTCCTTTTATTTTTTTACACTGTATCAAACCCACACACCAGCTTATACAGTTTCTCCATTAAGTTTGCCAAAGAGCCATGTCATCAGCAAATAAGAATCGACTTACTATGTTAAATATACAAATTGCTGTATTATATATCAAGCACAGTATAAGTTAAACATATTTTCATGGGTGCTTTCATCCCCAGGCCTGTTATCATTCTAGCTCATGATAGCTGTATGACCCACTGAAGAGAATTTTGTTTCAAAGAATGTAAAAAGATATAATTCATTATATTGTATATCAATTTTTAGATTAAATGTTTTGCAACAGGCACTAGTTTCTCCTGGCTCACTGGCATTCCTGCATTCAATAGTTGTTCTTTCTCTTTCACACATTTTTCCCATTATTTTTATAGATGTGTCTGTGATTATTGGTTTGTGAGTAGGGAACAGAATATTGAAGAGAATCCTCAACAGTGAATCATGTGTCAATAAGTACCAGTATTTTGCTAATTCTTTACTATGTGACATAGTATATGCATTGCTCTAATATGGCTGAATTTGTTTGACCTGGCATATGTGTCTGATATGGAAGAAAGTTTTGATCATCATGTGGAATAAGTGATGAGAGAGTTGTATATAGGTCTTCATCTGTTTCATGTATGTTTTGTATAATGAAAACCTGGCCTTTGACCTGACTCTTAAGCTTCGAGGCCAAGGGTCATGCTTCAGCGGGTAGATGGAAAGCCTGGGATGTGCTACCTACTTGACTTTGGTATAGCACTGGAAATATTGAGGTAACACTCAAACAGGGCGGGTAACACTTTGAACAGGACAGGGGTAGCAATTGACCAGGACGGGGTAACATTTATGCAGGGTGAGGTAACACTTGACCAGAATGGGGTAGGTAACATTCAAGCAGGGTGAGGTAACACTTGACCAGGATGGTAACACTCGACCAGGACGGGGTAACACTCAACCAGTGCAGGGTAATACTCGACTAGGACGGGATAACAGTTGCAAGTATAATGATAGGTTACTCATTAACAGGTTTCCAGGAATGTAACCTCATCAGTAAGCTGGGACTAGGGGCACATAGATTATTAGGTCATTCACATTGTAAAGAGGAGACACATATTTATAAATAATCTATAAAAAGAAATCCTCAGATCAGGTGACTTTCTGTCATGAAGCTTTAGAATAGTGTTAAGTAGTTCCTTCTTTAGAGGTTCATATATTTACTCTTGTAAACTTTAAAGTTACAGAATGGCTGTGTAGTGTGTTGTATATAGAAAGATTTGGCAGTTTGAGATGATAAAGCAGTAAATCTGAGAATTATGAATGTCTCATTTCTCTCTGTATGAACTTGAGATTTTTCCAGATTAGAAGAGGTTGCATGTTTCGAGTTTTCTGTTTAATTGAGTGGATTTCCATTCACCTATACTGGTGATAATGCCACTCAATACCTTTCCCAAGTGTGGGATTGAATTTGTTTTTTTGGCCGAAAGTGCTGAGAATAAGTCACAATACCTTTATTGTAGTATGTCATGCTTGATCAGTGTTATTTTTTCATGAATGGTACTTACTTGATGATACAATACATTGCTCGTGTTATCCTTTATATCACAGTGTTGGAGTTGTTCAGGTAACATCTTTTCTTGACATGTGTCACTTTTTGTAGATATGAATGAAAAGAGAAAGCTTTCATATGTATCACATTTTTATAGGTTGAGTGACCAGCTCTCTGCACACCAGTGTGATTGATGCTGCACTAATTTTCCTGACTCCCATCTCAAAACTATGTAATAAGTTTTAAGTGGAGAGTAAAACCACTGAACTTTGGTTGCATTTCATCAAAAGGAAATGGAGTTTAGTATGCTAAATAGATAGATTGATACTGGTATTATTGTATGCTAATTTAGTTTTTCCTTCCATTAAACAGATATTGGCACCATCATGCACGTGTCGGAATTGTCCCCACTTAAGGGTTCAGTGTCCTGGACTGGAAAACCTGTGTCCTACTTCCTCCACATAATTGATCGTACCAAGGTAAATGCCCACACAGGAAATTTATGCTTGGAAGAGTTCCATGCAACATTACCTCCCAACAGATAAGTAATGTTTTATGACCTCCCATATCTTTCCTTTCCCTAGCTTGTATCCTTGATTCCTTATCCTTACAATCATGTAACAGTAACCCACAGAACTTGGAAATAGCCCTAAACCAGCAACTGATCCTTATTCATCTTAACATGCTTTACTTATGCATTTGAAGTATGTAAGCTGCCCAGTTGCTAGTCACTGCATGTTCAAGAGGACACATTGGACATGAACACACGTAGGGGACCTGAAAAATAATAGAAAAGAAAATCCATCAGTCTTTGAGTAACAGTGATCCCAGGCTGTGTCAGTAACCTTAAGAAACCAGTATCCTGTTATTCACTTTTAAAATCCATGTCAATTAAGCAGACAGAAAGCACAAGCAGTCTGCTTTTAACACTTTAAGCAAAAGAAGGTGCTTATGCAACTTTTTGTCAGATGTGGGTATTGCTTTAGCCTGAACTTTTGAAGCTGCATCTTGGGCTTCAGTCAGTGATGATAACATTTCTCATTAGTTTGACTTGGTTGTTTATATGTATTAGTATATGCTGTTTTTTTGGCTGCTACTCAGCTGGCATAACTATTTGTTTTAGGTTCATCTAGTATTGTTTTCATTCATGAGTCAAGTCTTTTGAATGTTTCTGTAGTCACCCTATATTTTAGGTTCTCTTGGCATTGTATTAAATGTACATCCTAGCTTCCTTACTGGGGATTCATATATTTTCATTTCACGCCTTTTCAAGATATTTTTAGGAATTACCTGTGATTTGATGGATCTTTTTTCATCTTGCTGAATGCTTTCAGGGTTAGGATGTTACTCTTCATACCTTCTATATGTTGCTAGGCATATATTATTATATATACTTCTCTTTGTTTCTTTCTAGAGTTTATGCTCTTTCACTTTTTCATTGTTGTTCATACGCTCAAGTCCACTACATGTACTTGAAAAGTGTTTTTGGAGTCTCTGATATGTTTATATCTCTTTGAATGACTTGCCCATACAATACTGCAGTTTTCAATTATAATCCTTTTTTCCACACTTTTTTGCTGTTTTTCACATTGATAAGGTAGTGTCAGGAAGAGGGAAAGAATTGGCTTCATTTGCTTACATTCACTCTCTAGCTGTCATGTTTAATGCACTGAAACCACAGCCCCCTGTCCACAACCAGGCCCCACAGACTTTTCCATGGTTCATTCTAGTGACAGAACTTAGTGCCCTGTATAAATTATCACTCCAGTTTACTCAGCCCCATGCACACGAAACCCCTGTTTTTCCTGTACCCTCCACTTCTGACATATATATCTTCTTAGTCAGCCTCCCCTCATTCATTCTCCCCATACGTCCAAAACATTTAATTGTACCCCCTTCAGCTCTCTCAATTATACTCTTATTACCACACCTCTCCCATAACG
Source organism: Panulirus versicolor (assembly GCA_032361705.1). Classification (NCBI taxonomy): domain Eukaryota; kingdom Metazoa; phylum Arthropoda; class Malacostraca; order Decapoda; family Palinuridae; genus Panulirus; species Panulirus versicolor. The sequence goes on along the minus strand of JAUUDZ010000010.1, from coordinate 443,299 downwards.
TATCATTTCTTATGCAATCAACCCTTCTAACCCCACATATTCTTCTCAGACATTTCATATCCAACACATTCACCTTCCTCCATACATTCACATCTGGAGCTCTCACCTTGCATCCATAGAGCACCATTGAAACTATATGCCTTCAAACATACCCATCTTTACCCACCCAGGTAGTGATTTCTCTTTCCATGTATAGCTCAGTGCTCCTAGAACGTTTGCCCACTTACCCATCCTATAGTTCACTTCACTTCCATGGTTCCATTGGCTGTCATGTTCACTCCCAAGTATGTAGAATGCTTCACTTCTGAGTTTTCTCCATTCACATTCACACTCTGAATAACCTGTCTCTTTAAGTGCTGAACCTAATACCTTACTTTCATTGACCTTTACTCCTTTCACACACTCTCCTAAACTCAGAAACCAACTTCTCTGGTTTCTAACATGAATCTGGCACCATCATTGTGTAATCAGCAAACAGTGACTGACTCGCTTCCTAGCACCTCCATCCCTGACAGACTGCAGACTTACCCTTTTCCGTAAAACCCCAGCATTCATTTCCATCATCACCCCATCCATAAAAAGTTTGAACTGCCATGGTGACGTCAAACATTTCTGCTGCAAATCTACTTCACCTGGAACCACTCACTATTTCCTCTTTCTTCTCACACTTATGCCTTACTCTCCTCACTGCTTCTGATGGCTTTCCTCCAACATCATATGTGCATAACACCTTTTGCAGAGTATCTCTGTCAACCCTTTCATATGATTTCTCCAGATCCATGAAATGTCATGTACAAATCCCTCTGTTTCTCTTAAAATTTCTTGTACAAATTCTTCAAAGCAGACACATGATACACACATCCTTTACCACTTTTGAAGCCACATTGATCCTCCCCAGTCTGATGCTCTGTGCAAGCATCCACCCTCTAAATCACCACTCTCCCATGCAACTTACCAGGTACACACAACAAACATATATCTCTGTAATTTGAACATTCACTTTTGTCACCCTTGCCCTTATACTGTACCACTATTCAGGTATTCTTTCAGTCCTCAGGTACTTCACTATAATCCATACTTGCATTAAAAATCTCAAATAATCAGTCAACAACAGCGTATCAAAGCTAAATCCATTCCTTGTGGGACAATCAAAAGCACTTCTTCACCAGACATATTTCTGTTTGTAACAATCTTGAACTTTCTGCTGTTAGAAGTTTCTTGATCCATTTTTATACTTTCCCTTTAATATTTTGTGTAGCTATTTTCTTTTGTATTACTCTGTAATTTACTTTGTCACAGCTTTTGCATAGTATAGAAAGTATCCACCTTTCCTTCTTTTTGGAGTTTTATGTACATCATTATTGTTAGGTAGTAGTTGTGCTTGTATGCTTTTACCAGGTGCAAAACTATGCTGACCTTCATATATGAGTTTGTTGTTTATATGTTCTGACTTGCATTTACTTATTTCTCTCAGATTCTGTAATCAGATGTGATGTCCTGGCTATTCTATATTTTGGCAATAGTTTGGGTTTCCCTTCTTGTAATTTTGTGTATATTGGAGGGGAAGAAAAGTTAGTTGAAGAATTCTGAGTGGAATCATTGATAAAGAGTGAAGAAGTTGAAGAATTTTGCGTGGAATCATTGATAGAAGAGTGAATAGGTTGAAGAAAGATCATTTATGGACAAAAGAAAATTTGTAGGTGATAGAACAGACCCCTGAAGGACCCCAGTGTTGATTAGAATGACTACTGTGATAGAATGAGTTGAAACAAAACTATGCACTAAAAACAGAAAGAAGTGGAAAAACCAGAGGAAGTTCAGAAGCAGGGACTGGTTTCCTGCCTTTTTATAATATGATAACTGCTTAGCTTCATTATATTTCCCTTTTCATGCTAATTTTGTTTGGATTGTTCTTGAATGCCTTTATTTTTTGTAGAGCAGTCTACCTGCTTGAGCAGTTTGAGGGGATAGTGCTTACATAATATGATGGTGTATGTCATATAACTGACACAGCTTGGTGAACTGTTCTGTGATAATTGATGGATTATTCTTATCACATGCATTTTCATACTTACCACCAGTTCCTGCGACAGCAAGGTAGCCTCAAGGACAGACGAACAGTGTGGCCTTACTTGCTTATATTTGCTCTTTAGTTGTTTTGTATATATGTATAATGTACTGAAACTATAACTTCTATAGCTTCCCATCTGCAGTTAAGCCCCACAGGCTGTTCTGTGGTTTCCTGAGTCTACTTGATACGCCTTGGCTTAGACCAATGACAGCACTTTTCCTCTTGTACACCACAACACTGTAATTCATTCTGTTAGTGCATGCCTCCTAGTTTTCTGTATGCAGTGGCACTGATAGTTCAAAGACACTTTCACTTCTTTCCATCAACTTTTTTGTCTGCCCCTTCCTCTTTCTCCCCACACTTCTAATAAGTATATCCTCCTAATCGATCTCTCTTTTCTCATATATTATATTTTTCCAAACCATTTCAGCACACCCTGGTCAGCTCTCTGTCATCCTCCATGTACCACCACACCTCTCTTTTACTCTGATTTTTCTTGTGCTGTCACAGCACATATAATCCTGAGGCATTTCATTTCTAGCATGTCCTCCCACTTCCATTCTTTTGCATTCAGGCCCTCCCATCCATACATCATACCTACCTTTGGCCTGACAGACACTTACTTCTCCTTCCACACACTCTTCAGTGCACCTGGGAGTTATGTTCCCTATCCCAACCTATGATTCTTTCAGATCTATAATAAACAACCATCCCATCTCAGTCTTGAACTCCATTCACCAGAGCCACACCCATTTGAAACTTTATTCTCCAGACTGACGAGCACTCTCCAGACAGATGAGAGGCACACCTGGATGTCTTCTCTTTAGGCATCATCAACATTGTAAAAATTTGTTTAAAATTTCACAGGAGAATTCATGGCTAAGATGCAGCTTCCATGCTGAAAACATTGAACACATGCTCCTCAACTGTCTTGTACTTACCCTGTCTGGACGGCATACAACACCATGTTTCATGCATACATGATTGCATATGCATATTTAGTTATTTTATTTTTTTATTGATTTACTTATTTATAGTTTTAATGGTCCTATAGGTATGTTTATGTCCAGTGCAGTCTTGTGGACACTTAGGCAAGTAATTTAGCAGTTCACGTAATGTTGTGGGGGAAAAGAAATCATTCCTTTTGGAAGGTTTTTTCTTCTGTCCCCTGTACATGCTAAGCACAGCTGATAATTATTTCATACACAGTGCACCTCATTTTTATACTTATTTTGTAGATCTTTTTGGGAGAATAACCATGACCTAATCATGAGGTAAGCAGTTATTTAAAGCTTATTTCATGAGTGTTGATAGTAGTGACTAATAGATCACTGAGACTGGTGTGTTTCTAGTTCATTATGAGAGCTTTTAAGGTATGTTTTGGAAGCATTTGATTATATTTACATAAATAGCATACTTTTCTTCTGTAGTCTTTTGTCCTTATTTACTTCATTTATTGTGATTGATGGCTGCTGACAAATGCACTTCATAAGTCTAATGGATCTTTCATAGCCAAAAGGGGAGTTATTTATACATGGCTGGATTTTTTTTACAAATCATCTTTAGATGTGTAGGTATTTTGTAAATATTATAGGTATTGATTTTTGTCCGTGACTAGAGCCTCCATCAGAAAATGAATGCATATAGAATTCTAAGTTATGCTTATCTATTGAATGATAATTACTGATCATAAAAGAGGCTTCCTTGCTGAAGCAAGGGATAGCGATGCTGTTTTCCTGAGGGGCGGGGTAGCGACAGGAATGGATGAAGACAAGCAAGTATGTATATGCACATGTGTATGTATGTAGTGTCTGCATGTGTGTATGTATAATATGTATGTATATGTTGATATATGTATGTATATGTGTGTATGTGGGTGTTTATATGTAATTTATCTATTTTTATTATACTTTGTTGCTTTCTCCCGCGTTAGCAAGGTAGCATAAGGAAACAGATGAGTGAATGGCCCAACTCACCCACATACACTTTTATATACATAAATGCCCACACACGCACATATACATACCTATACATTTCAACTTATACATACATATACATACACAGACACATACATATATACACATGTACATATACATACATACTGCCTTCATCCATTCCTGCCACCAGCCCGCCACACATGAAGTGGCACCCCCCTCCCCCTGCGTGCCCGGGAGTTAGCGCTTGGAAAAGACCACAAAGGCCACATTCGTTCACACTCAGTCTCTAGCTGTCATGTGTAATGCACCGAAACCACAGCTCCCTTTCCACATCCAGGCCCCACAAAACTTTCCATGGTTTACCCCAGACGCTTCACATGCCCTGGTTCAATCCATTGACAGCCCATCGACCCCAGTATACCACATTGTTCCAGTTCACTCTATTCCTTGCATGCCTCTCACTCTCTGTACGTTAAGGCTCAGATATCTCAAAATCTTTTCACTCAATCCTTCTACTTCCAGTTTGGTTTCCCGCTTCTTGTTCCCTCTGCCTCTGACACATATACCCTCTTTGTCAATCTTTCCTCACTCTTTCCCTCCATATGTCCAAACCATTTCATCATACCCTATTGTGCTCTCTTAAGCACCCTCTTTCCACACATCTCTCTTACCCTTACATTACTTGCTCAATCAAACCACCTCACACCACATATTGTCCTCGAGCATTTCATTTCCAACACATCCACCAAAATTGCCAATCATGGCAACATGGTTAGAAACTGCACATGTATTTCCTTAGTCTGATAGGTAACTGAGAGTGATTGTCGTTTGGAAGTATTTACCCTTCATGCATGTTATAAAGTGGACAGTTGTAGGTGCTTTGAGGAATATATGGGAGGAGAAGTCAGAAGATTATATGCAATTGTATTATGTGACAGGTTGATTGTGGAAATGAGTGTTAGAGTTGTGATAGTATGTGCAGTCAATTTGAGAGGGCTTACCAGGGTGTACAGAAAAGGTACAGATAGAGATGATGATCATGGAAAGATTGACTGAGGTGATCCATGTTATAGAAGTAGAGGGAATAATTGATAAGGGGAGAGGATGAGAAGGAGATAAAGGAGGGAGTGAAGAAGGAGAGCAAAAGACATGCACTGGTTTGAATGAATCGGAGCAAGTTGGTATTTGATGGGCAATGTGCTGTCATTGGAGTGACTCAAGGCATATGAAGTGTTCCATATAAACCATGTATTTTTTGCATGCAGTGGATGGAAGGCTCAGGTTTTGGTGCATTATGGCAGCTGGATGATGGATGTGTGCAAATGAGGCCATTCTCTCTCTCTCTCTCTCTCTCTCTCTCTCTCTCTCTGGTACTACAGGTGGAAACAGTACTACAAACTTTTTAGCCTTCCTGTGTGTTGCTCTAGTTGAGGAATAATTATTAATCCTTTAAAATAAGAATTTTTTTTTTAGTTTTCACGTTCACTGTTTTCTTTTTTATTTTTACTCCTTTGGTTGATTTACTCCTCTCTTGTTCTGTTTATTATTTTTTTCTTACAACCCATCTTACCACGTAATGACAATTTCTCTTGAATTATTTACCCCACCCTAAAGCAAATTGGCCATCAAACCAGCCATTGAATTCAACATGATCTCATCAAACTTCCCATACATTGTTTGTGTTATCCGCAGTATATATAAATCATTGAACACACTAGTCTTTGGTATTTTGTTAGCAAGATGTGTACCCTTATGTGACTATATTAGTGATGTTCTTTCAGGAACGTATGGAGCGTTGTCTTGACTTGTATATTGCACCACGGAAAAAGATTATGAGGGTTACAGCTAGTGCCAAGGTAAGGAAGTTTCATTCAAATTTTTCCTCATTTGCAATAGATTGTATGTCAGTGTTAGTTTACTGTTTATGTCCATCCATACTATCCCACTGGGCTCATTGTTCTGTTTAAGAAAAGTTGAAAGTTATCTAAATTTGTACTGCAATATCAACTTTCTTATGTGGGTAACATGAAAAGTGACTTGATAGTATGAGCAACTGTGATGCTCATATATCTTCTTAACAATGCCATACAAAATCTGGCTGTGTAGCATTAAAAAAAGAATAGGAGAATCTTTGTCTCAAAATATAAGATGTTGATCTGTTACTCATATTGTTGTGATCTAATATGCTTGACAAAGCTAAGGAGACTGATTGACTTAGCAGATATAGCACAAAATCGCTTGGAAAGTAGCCATCTTTAGATATACCAGTTATGCCTTTACTTTGTTACATTTTTTTTTTCATTGTACTTTGTTGCTGTCTCCCGCGTTTGTGAGGTAGCGCAAGGAAACAGACGAAAGAATGGCCCAACCCACCCACATACACATATATATACATACACGCCCACACACACAGATATACATACCTATGCATTTCAACGTTTACATACAAGTACATACACAAACATATACGTATATACAAATGTACATATTCATACTTGCTACCTTCACACATTCCTGTCGCCACCCCACCACACATGAAATAGCACCCCCCTTCACCCGTGCACATGTGAAGTAGCGTAGGAAAGGAGAACAAAGGCCACATTCGTTCACACTCAGTCTCTAGCTATCGATGTGTAATGTACCGAAACCACAGCTCCCTTTCCACATCTAGGCCCCACAGAACTTTCCATGGTTTGCCCCAGACGCTTCACATGCCCTGATTCAATCCATTGACAGCACGTCGACCCCGGTATACCACATCGATCCAATTCAC
>JAUUDZ010000010.1:386106-407629 GCA_032361705.1 Panulirus versicolor | reverse complement strand
AAAGTATACAAGAAATCTTCCTAAAATACAAAAATCATTGGTGCCATCGCCAACGTATACACAGATGAGGGCAAGATTTTTTTATTTATTTAAAAAAAACAAACGCAAATTTACATCACGTCAGGTATCAGAATATGCTGGCAATGGTTCCACTGCATTATTCCTTCTCGTAGCCTTTCATATCATACAAAAACATTTCTTCGACGATGAATTTGCACGTTTACATACGACGAAGAAAAGGCTGTTCAGACTTTTATGGAAACGTCTTTAATGAGAAAAGGTACGAAGCTATAAGTGAAATAATCGGAATCAAAATCAGTTTGAATTATCTTGAGAGTTTGCCTAGAAAACCCAAGAAACTGCTTCGTTGAGCAAAAAAAGAAAAAAATCTAAATTAAAGTCAGGCAACTGGAAACTCTAATATACGCAGGCATGGGTATATGCTGCAATAGAACTCTAATTGGCAAGACCTTTTGGAAAGGACTCGCCATGCCATCATATCTAGTTGCCTCAGAAATTCCGAACTTTAGCGAAACAGAAAGTCCTGCAACGCACCGGCAATCAACTTTTTAACCAAATATTGCAGTTACCGACACTCTTGTCTGTCTTGATATTGGAGGCGATTTAAACAAAATGACAACATAATAGCTACGAAAATGATTGTGCTGCAATAGAGTGAGTAAAGAGAAGTCGTAGATGTAATTGAAATAAACAGATGAAATCTTTCAGTATTAGAAAAATAAAGAAAAAACATAGGATAAAGATTTTGGAGGGTGAAAATGAATAACAAATCCATCCGTAATGTATAGTAGATGCAAAGTTTAGATTAAAGAAGAAAAATACATGATAACAGCAAAGGAACGAAACTATCTAAACTGAAAGAACAGTTTTAAGAACAAAGACTAATGAAATGTCAGCGAATATGAGCTATAGAAGACCAGGAACACTTTCCACTACATTTCTACGACATTATTACGGATATGATGAGACCAAATATGCGTTCTTTGGCAACCATAATAGTAGGACGAAGAATACATATCAGCAAATCTGTTATTTCAGATATGAAAACTATGAAGAAATTGAAAATATAAAAAACAAGAAACTAGACAAGGAGAACAAGAAATGAATAATCGACGAAAGAAAGCACAAACAGGGATTACCTTGCTGAAGATGAAGAATAGGTGAATTAAAAGCTCAAAATCATAAACTTGAGTTCCATGGAACCACAACATCAGAACAAAGGAGAAGCGTTATGCAGGTTTTATTATTAACCCCAACTCGCCTGCTACTGATGTATTGATAAGACTTGTTAATGGAGTACTTGCTCGAACCTTTTGTAATTTGATATTCGATTACCGTCATGGCTTTGTCATACCACTAAATAGTTTCTGATACTTGAAGGCACGTTTGAAGTTAAACAGTAATTAATCTGCCTCCTACAATTCATATTCTGGAAGATGATAGTCGTGATCAGGCCTTTTTTTCACTCTGCTCCAACGTTTATCGCTCTCTGTTTATTTGAACTTCATCAGCCATATGATCACAACTGAAGAATGTCATGGTCTCATGACTGACACCTGTGAATGAATTTCAAAATGATAGCGTAAAATTCTTTAGTTATAAGAGATTTATAGGTCAAGGTTTTCTATGGTATTGATCTAAGAAACTAGTAAACTTTATTGCTGTACATTTTACCTGTATGAATGATAAACTAAAAGCATGAAACACTGTGTATAGAAACGTGTCATCTAAAATTGTTTTACCAACCTTGAGCAACCTTGTTTGATTTCATGTGTTGTAATGATTGACAGAGTTAGATTTAGTGACTGGAAAAATATATATTCATTTTGGCACTTTTGATGTGCCCATTTTTTTTTTCTAGATAGGTAGATGAGATACGTTGCTAGTGTACTGAATCCTCATAAGAACGAGGGTAATGAATTCATCATACTTACAGATATGATTTACATAGATGTCATGAATTTGAAACACCTCTCTCTCTTCTTTCACGTGTAATTCATCTTCCTCATTCCACCACTCTATCCATTTTCACATACCCATTTCCCACCGTACGCATGTCACACACTTCTCTTGCACTAGGAAGTGTTGCTTCCCTAAATACCTTCCATACCTCGCCCATTCCTAAGCTTCGTCTCCTCTCACATTTTACCTTTCTCCACTTAGTCTCGCTTGGTATAACCTCACAAAAGCATTTTCTCCCAGCTCACTCACTTTCATCACTCTCTTTCCATCATAGGATTTCCTCTTTTCCTAAAACCCACATCCCACCCGCTGCCCCTCTCAGTTCATTCACATCCAGGAGTTTCTTTTACACGCCTATCAATAACACATAACCCCAGTAATGCCCGCACACCATCCTCTTTACTGACCCACGCGTACTTATGTATATTTCTCTTTTTAGAACAGGTAGAATTTGTAGATTAAAAATGTATTCTATCATGTCCATTGATATTATGTTTTCCATTATTTGTGGTTATCAAAACAATATTTGAAATCATAATTTGACATTGCAGAAATACAGATATGATAACCGTCAATTTCTACTTATAAGATGTCTATTTCTACATAGAACGTACTATGTATATAATGTTATCATAGCTCAGACCCAGGCAATTGGTTGTCGATTCTAGTGCCAGAATTACCCTTTCTAATATAGATGGCTTGGAATATATATATATATGACATTATATGGTTTCAATGTCATTGTATTCTCAAGCATAAGTTTCCTGGTGAGAGAAGAGTTGTGCTAACCGTTCATATGGTGTTTAGGTCATCCATCTTGTGAGCGAGTTGTGATGCATCTATTGAGTGAAATGTACGTCATGGCAATATAGTTCATGTTGTTCTGCAGTCTTCAGCATGAGGTTTGAATTGATAAACAAAATTTATTTTCTTGAGAGAAAGAGATCATATGGAGTTAGTTTTTCATGATCAGAGTACTGACTTTAGGATTCTTTTAGTAAACGATTAGATGTAATTGATCTTATCGATTATGTTTTGGAAGAAAACGTTCATCTCCCATATAATCAGGGCTCATCTGAACCCTGTAGTATGCTTTGTAGACTGTATACTAATGGTCTTCCTGGCGTGTATTAGCGACATTTAAAATTCTTGTATTTAATAGTCACTGGCTGTGTTCCGGTAACCATCGTGGTTTATTCTTATGAAAGTGTGTTAACATACCCAGCAATCTCACCTTAAGATGTTCGTACCTTTGGGGCGAAACTTTATGCATTTGTAAACCTCTTTCCAGTTAAATGCAAGATGTACCAAAGGAAACATTCTGTTCAAACAAATGTACATAGTGCAATCGAATTGATAGCTTAGCATTTGAAACTAGCTCACGTATTATTTGAAGCCCCGAAAAGGTTGAAGTTGGTTGAGTCACCCGTTGTAAACAGAGTTTTCTGTGGACTGTGAGAGCGGTAGAGCCGGAAGGGTAGGTTACGGGGAAATTGAAGTAGTTAAGACTGCTGAATATAAGAGAAGAGACACGACGGAAGCAAATAGAAAGTGATAGAATTATCAGAACTAAATGACTTTGTTATGAAGTAATTAAGTTGATTAACGTACAGGAACCTACAGAAGCATAAATGCTCGAAATAGAACTGATGGAGAAAGTTAATTTTGAAATATCTCATGGAAACAATAACTGAAAGGACAGAATATAAAGATGGGTGGAAAAGCTGAAGTCTCGGAAAGTATAAGAGAACAACAGGTTTAAAAGAAATAGAGTAAATCATGATGTGGTAAAAGTAATTCAAATTTAATAAAGAAAATGCTCCGAAGTAAAGACTATGTAATTTTTTCTTCTCTTCTTTTCCAATATATTTCCCTAGTTAGCCTCGTTTCTCATTTCACCGATGCTATAGCCAAATATGTAAGGGCATTCGTCCCACCAGACATATTGGAAGACAAGGAAAACGGATAAACAAAAGCCTCTACAAGATTAAAAAGAAATGGAATGTGGGGGAAACAGAAAGCAACTTCGCTGTCCAGTTAAAGGAGACATTGGTAACCCATAAAGAATTTCTTTCTCGTGTCTGTTCACTATTTTATCTTTTCTTATAATAAGCAATCCACTCGCTGACACAGTTCACAGAAAACGCTGTTTGCAAGGCGTTACTCACCAACTTTTCTTTCTCGGGGCGTTCAAACAATGTTAGCATTTATAAATGCTAAGCTATCGGTCAATATATATATATATATATATATACACACACACACACATGTGAGCAGAATGTTTTCCTTTATAGGTTTTAGTGACTTGTTTATTTACCATTTACAGTATATTTATAGTATTTTCTGTATTGATAATGGGAAATTGTGTTAAATTTATATTGTTCGCTATCAAAAATTCACGGGAAAATGGTTTACAATTACACTTTTCGCCCCATACACATGAATATCATCAGAAGTAGATTAATGGACATGACAACACGCTTTGATAACACACAATAGTTTTTCGAACACAGTCAGAAACCAGTAAATGCATCTTTTTATGAAAAATGCTAATGCATCCCAGGAAAACAGCATTAGGACACAGCCTACAGAGAAGAGGAACGTGTCCTACAAGATGTAAGTTAGAAAAATGTCATCTGCTGCAACAGAGGACCGATTACACATTATTTACTATAAGAACCCCAAAGTCAGTAACCCAGTCATGAGAAACTAACTTAAGATAATAACTCCCAGGAAAACCAATATAGTTCATAAATTCGGATGCTGAGTGGAAGCTACAGACTTCAGAACAATATGAACAATATTGCCGACAGACACTTCACTCAGTAGATGCATCACAACTTAAAAAAGGATGACCGAATCACCATATGAACCGTTACCACGAGCCTCACCAGGAAAATCGTTCTTGAGTATACAAGGATTCTGAAATAATGAAACGATACACAAAGTCCAAACCCTCTACATTAGAGAGAAGTGTGTGTGTGTGTGTGTGTGTGTGTGTAAATATTCGCCAACCTTGGCACGGGTTCTTGTAAATGACAGCCCTTCCTCGGGTGTGCCATTACTGGCACAGGCCGTGTTGCGCTTGAGGTGCCGTTACTGGCACAGTTCGGCCCATATATGATTATATTGTCGTGGGTTCGTAGGTAGATGTGTATGTTGCGTAAAATGAGATGAAGTACTTCATATAAATACATTCATTTCATGATTAGAGAAAATATGATTCTGGTACTAGAATCAGCAACATTACTGATCAGTACTCGACTATGGTAGCATATTGAGCTAAAATCAACCTCAGAATACTTCTTCAGAGGTAATAAGAAGGTAATGTTTATTCATCATATTCGTCTGTTTCTGCTACATCAAGCACCTAATTTGAAATATCAGTAGTCGGTATTAGCTGCGTCACTCATGTAGTAGATAGCTGCAGATATTCAACTTAAGCCAATTCTATCGTGCACGTATACAAAATCCTTATCATTATGTATATGTATGATTCAGAGGAAAGATTACTTGAGATGAAATTAGTTCATTGCCAAAGTAAATCACCTTGTGTGGACCATGGTTGATTGTGTGGGCTTCAGGTCATTTAAGGCCGTCAACTTAGTTGCATATATCAAGCGAAATACACCTTCAGCTATTAAACATATCTAATTCTAAGATATTTATGACAGACAGGTGGTATGGAATAGTTGAAAAAAGAATAGCGCAATCGGCTGTGATTCCCATCTCCAGATGCAAGACAATATCAAATCCACTTCCCACCCTCTAAATCACAGAAACTAAACACATACATTGTTATCCCTTACGATACCTCCACATAACAACTGCCTTTTGCATGGCTGCCAGACGTTTGGAATATGCGCTTTATTGTTTCGGAGTTACAATAATCAAATGATTAAGACGTCTGGATTTCATAACAATGTATGTCTTATCATATGGTACATTAAACATTTGAATAATCAGCTAATTAAGATATGTGGCTTATATACGAATATTTTCTCGTATCTACACTGCATTAGACTAAAAATACACCTCGATTCATTTGATCGGTATTCTTATAAGACGAATACATCCGATATAGAATTACTCAAGCCATCCAATAACTGTAAGCAGCTTGAAATACGGCCTCAATATTTGAGGTGTTCACAAAGTTTCTAAATATTCTGTCAACTATGAAAATGCCAGCGTGTTTTACACGAATACGGAAGGAAAATCAAAGGATTTCTTTAGACATGTTGTATCTGGAAATATATAATTTTTTATGATAAGCATGGCATAAATTTTGAGGAGCCTTAGGTTTAATGAAACAGCAGTAATCTAGGAGAAATGGTTGTTAGTTTGGCGACCCTCATCCCGGCACCCGGAGAGCAAATGCCCCTCAATACATCCCACATCACTAAACCACTGGGTTTGTGCATTCATCTGTAACATCCCACTGGGGTCTAAGACCCATTGTGACCCCTGTAATCCTTTTGCGCTACCGCTCACAGGATGAGCATGGGGTGCACAATAGATGTGCCGGGGTTACAGGCACAAATTCAAATTCAATCTGATCTGGTCCAGTCAAGTATGAAAACTTCCCTACTGATCTCAGACCTTAACCCACTTTCCTTACTTTGCATTATTTTGAATGGTAATCGTCAGATTCTTTTTCTAGACTGTATGTGGCTAAGGTAGGAGGTGGGGTGATCAACAGGTATCATTGTGCTATGTGCTCAGTGATAGGCTCATCATAAGAGAGAGACTGTAATATGTGAACCTGCTGATAGGTGGAATGATGGATCATTTCTTGCTTGAAGAAGAGTTAAAAGTTTATAGTGGTATTGCAAAAAAAGGAAATGATATGGGTGAAAGATGTGGTGAGAGTGAGTGAGCTAGGCCATGTGCAAAGATAAGAAAGATAAAGGGAAACAATTTTAGAACTGATGAAACGGGTGTTGTAAGAGGTTCATAAGGTATTTGAAGAGGCGTTGTTTATAAGATGTTCAGATTAAATTTGTGGCATGAGGAATGGGGATGAGAGAGAGGATAGTAAGTGGTGGCATGAAGAAGTTATATCACTAATGGAAAAGGAAAGGGAAGTGTAATGGATGGTATCTGCAAGGAAGGTGTGCAAATGACTGGAAGGAGTAGAAGACTAACTCTGTTACCAATGACAGGAAGAGTCCAGACAGTAGGTAGTGTCAGCCACTTCCGTGACCATTCCCACTACTGTAGACCTACCTCTTTTTCTATTCACTACACCAACACTTGTGGTCTTTCTAGTAATCTCCCTTCTATTGAACACCACCCGTCCAGTACCTCTTAATATCTTACTTCCTTCTGAGACCCAATTGTCGAATGATGTTATCACTAACTCAATTTTCATATCCAGCTATAATCTCCACTCATGATTCCGGTTCAAAGGTGGTGTCTGTGCTTATTCCAGCATCACCACACCTGTACATGCCTTGAAGACCTTGAGTCTCCAAACTTTTATGTTATCTCACTCAAGGTCTCAGCTACTGTTTCCCTTGTTTCACCTACTGTTTCCTAATTCTACAAATTTGATAAAGTTTTGACTAAACTCCTGCCATGAGACTGTGATATCTTCTCACCTTCAAACCGAGATCCTCTACCTAGCAGATTTCAACATTCACCATATGAAATGGTTGAATTCCACCCATATTGATAATGGGGAGGATTGAAGCCCTTGCATTCTCCATGGTCTAGAGTAAATTATCTTCCACTCCACTCATATTTTTGACCAATGACTATTCTAATATATTGGATCTTTTTCACCTTAAGTCCTTTGCACTGTAGCTTCACCATCTCCCCACTTATTGGTTCATCTGACCACACTCTAATAAATGTACCTATTTTAACAGCACTTCCCCCTCCAGTAGCTCCTTCTAAACATAAATATTTTCACTTCAACAAAGCTGACTAGAATAACTTACAAAAATTCTTTTCTGACTTGAGTAAATTACTGTTTCTTATGTAGTGATACTTCTGCCTCCAGATGCATAGCATAAGTTATTGTTGCTGGAATGAAAGTATTTATCCTCTCTTCCTCACAAAACAACCACTTCTTCCAATTTATGGTTCAACCATTTTTGCTTGGTCAAAACACCATATATTTGCCACTTGGTCACTAGACACATTCAATAGTCCTTCAAAATACTTTATCCATATCCTCTTCATCTCATTTCTGCTTGTTCACACTTCCACTTATGCCCCCTTCACCAATGTTCCCATTGTTGTCTTGTTTTTTCACATTATCAGATTCACTCAGAAACATATTCTCCCTTAAGGTTGATCCCTACCTCTCGTTTGTCCTTTTTTTTCTTAGCCCATGTACCCTCCTCTTGATCTCCTCTCGCTTTCTCGTGTCAACCTCTCCTTCCTTGTAAGTAATGACCATACACCTCTCATCTCTTTCTTTAGCTATTTAATTTCCTCATCCTGTGACTCACTACCCTTTCTCACAGGCCAACCTCCCACCTTTTGCATGCCACACACTTCTCATAAACTAGAGCACTGTTTCCCTAAATACCACCAAATTCTTCATCCATTCCCCTATGTTGATTAGCTCTCACCTTTTGCCATTCTACATTCAATCTTTCCTGGTATCTGTTCACACAAGCCTCTTTTCCAAGCTACTCACTCTCACCACCCTCTTCTGACCCATATCATTTTTTCTCTTTTCAAAAGCCTCTACAAATCTTCACTCTTCCTTCACCAAGAAATAATAATGAATCCTGTATGGACATGATTACTATGTAAGTTTAAACCACAAGTTCTATTTATGATCTGCTAACTTTTTTCTGTATGAATATATGCTACCTGACAGCTTGCCGACATGTGCACACTATGATAATACATAGACTACTGGTTATAATAAAAAGGTTAAATTTAAAGGGTTATGCAAATGCATCTGGATGGTTATACAGAATTTTAGTAAGGCTATACTTCTCCCTCACAGAACTGCATCTGCAGTGTTGTTGACAACAACACAGAATTTTGGTGAGACCTTAGTCCTCCCTCTTAGAAATGAACTTTTATCAATGTCATTATCATCAAATATCAATTATTAATGATATATCTGTTATCTGTGGAGATAGTACATTCTACCCCTTCTTCAAAAATACATAATACCCTAATATCAACTAATATGAGATACAATACACTTGAAAGGTACAAGGAAAAAATAAAAATCTTACTGTACATGGAAATATATTTGACAATAATGAGTGATTTGTGAAAAAATAGAACATTTGTGAACATATGACCCTCAAAGACAAGATTCCCTCAATACATTAGGTACAGGCTTAAAAGCTATGACGTAAATGTACAATAAAATCAGGGATGATCATCTATACCTAACATTTTCCTCATTATAGAAGAGGAGTATGGGGGCAAAGGAAGGTGAGATTTTATCTCCTTAAGGGTTAGAAGGAAAGTAGTCAGGTAAGGATAATTCATATTAAATAACACCCTGGATATTCTATGCTACATAATACTCCTTATAACCATTAAGTACTGTACTTACTGGTGTTGGTCACCCAAAGTACATGCTGGAATGGACAGCAACATATGAACTGAGAATCAGTTTAAACTGTGCTCAAAAAATAAACTATACATAACAATAAAGGGAACATAATCATTAAGGAAAAGCAATATAACTTCAATTTTTACATCAGTATCTTAATTACTCAGACCTCAATCAAAACATGCTGAAACCTAGATTTTGGGCTAGGTAAAGTGTTTCCTGAAGTGTTTATGCACTTTCTGCTTGAGTTGGAGCTCAAACATTCAAATTCTAGTTCTTTAAGATGAAGACTACTATAAAAGCATGCATGAGGCACTACTTTCCCTTTTTTAATGCATGCATATATTTTTACAGTTCCTGCATGAACCTGAAAAATGCATGTGACATGAAATAATATGAAGTAATTGAGATATTGGTGCAATTTGAAAACAAATCTTGTGACAAGTTCTTATTGTTCCCCCTGTCTCCCCCAATCTTCCCACTAGTTATAATATACTTTCATTTCTGTTGAAGCTGGCTAGTTCTATAAACTTAGAAAAAGTTCAATACTGATGATAACTAATGTAGCATTTAATAATCTTTATATGTAGCTACTGTTTATGTGTGATTTACAAATTCCTCTTTATTATCCACTCTTAAATTCTCAAACAAATAATAGAATTACACAGAGAAATTAGAGCACTCATCTCTATCCTTTCTTAATATTACTCAGCTATTCAAAGTTAAACTGTGCATGCAGTTGATCAAAACACTGGATACATACCCAAAGGGTGAATTATAGTTGTATATTACAAGTATTCCTTGAGAACCAAAGTAATAAAAGTGTCTGATAATTTAAACATAACTTCTGCAAAATACAACAATTGTAAATCTCACAAAGTTATTTAACAGTGAGATCATAAATTTCTTCAATAGCATGGCAATGTTCATATTAATAGGGAAGGTACACGAGAACTAATCTATTAGCTAGTAAGTTAACCAACACAATATAATATCAAGACTCTTCAGGAACAATAGCTAAGGGTGGTGGAGGTGGTATCTAGAAAGTTTATATCTCGTCTAATAAGAGCCCTTGAAAATATTCAGCCATCAGATTTTATATCCAATTATTACAATACAAGTGATAGCTTCATATACAGTACTGCTCTCTTAGTTTCTATGTAATGTATGGTAGACTGGTAATTTCACCCCTGGTGATTTAACTCCTTATTTTCCTTCCAGTTATTTCATTTCCAAATCATTTCACTACCTATGAATTCAGTCATGTCAAAAAACTGGCTTTAGTGTTCTATGATCCCTGGTGGCTGTAAGCGCAGAGGAACAGCATCGATTGTATGAGAATACATTCTGGTAATTGCATCTTATCTATTAAAGTTCTTACCAACCACAGCAAGCAGCAGTAAGTGCCACACCTAGGATAATTAATTTCTAGCACAGTTACTTATAGTGATTATCAAATCATTTTACAAATTAAGATATAAGCTAAATAGATTAAGAATCTAGTGAATAAAGCAAGTAAACTTAAATATTTTAAATATCCAGATCATGGAGCTATCAGAGACATGGAAGTGTCATAGGATTTGGTCGGGACTCATTCCTATATCTTTTCTAACATGCCTCACATTATTAACAGCATCCTGAGGAGGAACAAACTTATAGATGATAGGAATTACACATATGAAGCACAGAATGAAAGCTGATAGGACCAAGACTTACTAAAATGCAAAATGAAATATGCAAGACTCAAGCACCCACATTGACAGATGATGAAGATTTTGGTATTATTAAGCATGTTGGTGAAGATCATAACAGTTCTTGTGCTGCAAAGCCTGTAGTTTGTGAAGTTTTAGCAAATTAAAGGTTGCTTACTGGAATCTTCTTGTTCATCTATTCTACTGCTAGTGCAGACTTGGATGATAGTGAAATGGCAGAGATATCATCCACCTTACAGTTAAATCAAAATAGAAGGAACTGGCATCTAGTAAAAAAGAATGTCCCTCCATTTCTTCAAAATAGATTAAGCTGTGAAATTACTGATGAATGTAGATTCAAAGACAAAGGCCAACTTTTCTTGTAGTTTGATATTGGTAAGAATAATGTAATGAGATAACTCATGTTTCCAGTTCAAGTTGGACCTTTCATCTGAGACAACAGAAAATTACACTCACTTTTTCACAAAGTTATTAGAACTTCTTCCAGGGTTGAACCTTGGATGTTTCATGATGGATTTTCAACAATCTCACACAAAAGCTTCTTATTAATCCTTCCAAATGCTTTCATCTTATCTAGTCTGTCTCACCTTTCACAGGTTGTTTACTGAAATGTTGTTGAGACTGATTTGAAAGAAAAATATCAATATAATGAGTTATACTTGAAGGTAAAATGCTTTTCATCTCTTGCATTTTTCTTTCCCATGCTAATGTATTTGACAGTTTTTGAGGAGCTTGTCAAAGATGATGATCTCTCACTAGACCTAGCGTCTTGTTTTGAAATGTTCTATAGTACATTGGAAACAAAGGAGGTTGAGCTAATCAGAGATGAAGAGTTGCTCCAACACTTCCTTTTAACACTTAGAATGTCCATAACACAACAAATATACCTCATATCAACAACAATTTGTAAGGATACCATAATGCACTTCAAAGCTTGGTGATGTGCATGCATCACAACTTTTGGATATCAATTTCAGCTTTAAAGAAAGGTTCAATTTGATCAGTGACAAAAATGACAAGTATAAAGATATGAATAAATGACTGCAAATTCTTCTTGCTTAATATAATGTAGATTACAAGACTAATATGGTATGAGAAATGCATCATAACTGTAATAATTCTTATCGAATGTCAATTCTAATGTTGATTTTTATCAAACAAATAGCTATTTTAACATTGTTTACTTTTTGACACCAATCAGTAATTGTGAGAAGTGAATTTACCAGAAGTGAAATGCATGGGGAGAGAAATTACCATGAGTAAAAATACCTGACTGAAAGTACCGAGTCAAATTACCAGGAGTGAATTTTCCTAGCACTGCAATGTAACCAATACATCTCTAATATTTAGTACATTACATTAGACTGCACATTATCGAGAAGAGATTCAAATATTTTATGATGACTCCTGAAATTCTGTCCTTTAGACTAAGTTATCAAAATTCAACCAAACCTCCACCTCAAACGCAGGTGACACACACAATGGAATTCATCACATCAATAAATTCAACATTGAACCACAGAATCCTAGCCTACATCCACAAGAAAAACCACAATAAACCCCGCTGTCATTAACTCGCATACAATTCACCTCTGTCTTTTCCAACAGAAATTTCCAGGAATAAATTAAAGGAACTTTGTTATTTCCAGCAAGTGGGCTTGCGTTATCAAATTGTGTGGACAAAGAGTTTAAGGAGAGTACATGATCATGTCTAACTTTACAGTAACTTTAGGTACAGAAGAAAAATATAAACATTTTTCTACTAAAGAGCATCTGAAAGCATACTTGCCCTGTGTTCAAATACCAGTTTTACTCACTAAATGGGGTGAATCTATGAGAATTTACCCCCTTCAACCACCATAATATGCATGAGACTGGCAGATAGATGCTCATTCAGTTGGCTCAACAACCATAGAACAATCAGCTTAGGCCCAAGTTTCAACAGAACAGCTGATGTTGCAAAGCACACCAAGCCCTAGCTATTGCTGTCATCTGCCACAGGCCTGTTAGTGTCCATTAGGAAATGGTTACTCAAAAAAATAACAAAGGAAAAGAAGGGAAGGAAAACTAAATGGATGCTTACAGTGCTGAAAAGAAGGGAAGGAAAACTAAATGGATGCTTACAGTGCTCTGCCTTCAGTACGGTAATGATTTTCCAAGCTATAAAACCTACTTTTCTCAACTTGGGCAGAGCTTTATGAGTATATCTGAGAGCAAATTCACATAAAGGAGGAGGAGCTTAAAGAAAAATGTAATAACAAAAGGAAAATTTATCCTTAATGTTGTCTTGCCACCCAATCTAGACCATTCTCTTCTGATGGGGGCACACCTAAAAGCACATATGGGAGGTCAACTAATCCAAATATACATCAAGGAGATTAGATGATTGTTGAATGCCAAAGATCCCTCTGGCTAATCTCATCCAATGAGTTCCCTGATGCTGGATGCTACACCTGATGTTCTCTAGTATAGAGCCCAAAATGTGAAAGTGGATCCCTCTGCTAGATCCACTCTTGAATATGCTTGTTAACAGAGACCTAGGGAAGCATGGATGACCAAACCAAAGGTCATAGTAATTTTGTGTTAGAAAGAAATTCTTAAAAAAATTAATCGGAAAGGAAGAGAGATGCTTCACTGGGGAACTTATTTCTGGATTACAATGCAAAGGATTAGTGTTAACCATATGAGTCTCACTTAGCAAGAAAATTTAGCCTGGCTTAACTATACCCAAGGGTGATCTTCCAACTTTAGTAAATTCTCTTTCAATTATAC
Source organism: Panulirus versicolor (assembly GCA_032361705.1). Classification (NCBI taxonomy): domain Eukaryota; kingdom Metazoa; phylum Arthropoda; class Malacostraca; order Decapoda; family Palinuridae; genus Panulirus; species Panulirus versicolor. The sequence goes on along the minus strand of JAUUDZ010000010.1, from coordinate 393,628 downwards.
ATCACACAACTATTACTAACTTATCTTCTTGATCCTAAAGTTACAAAGAACAGCATTCTGTAAGAAATATTCAAGAGTCAATTGTCCATAACCTTAATAGAGTAAATCATCCAGGACCATCAACAGGTCCCAATTAGGCCAAAATGAAGGAGCTATATGTTTCCTTAAAAAAACAGGATCTCAGTCTAGACCACATATGGCTAGAAAATGATGTTAAGCATTACAACCAAAAAGCTCCTGTAAAGCATTTATGAAGCAATAATGCCACTGGTATCCTTTTTCAATGATAAAAAGTAGAAAAACTCTCAATACACAGATTCCATATCTGGAGATTTTTCATATCTCAAAATAGCCAAAAAATCACCAAGCCGCCTGATATTGTCTGAGTGGATTCCAGATCTTAATATAGGTGTTGGATTCCTCATTGATAGTGATAAATTTCTAGGGTAGTTCAAAAAAGCTCATGAGAAAACTTGCACAAAGGTATATTATCATTTGCTTCATGGCTGTTTTAAACATTGCTGAGTTACTGCAAACCACAGAACCTTAAAGAATTGCCATGTCAAGAATCTTTATATAGAGTCAAGCGTTCCAGACTAAGGCCATGGTGTTGACTCCTACTTCATTTGAACTGAAAATATGAGAATAAAAACAGGGTCAACTTGAAAGCAGCTGATCCACATCTTAGACAGCATGTGCTGAAACCTCACAGGGTGTTAGTTGAGGTGCTGTATAATTCATACATAAATAAAATGTTTATTGAATTAACAATGTCTCATAAGCTGCCAAAATAAAATCAGAAAATGCATAATGCAAACAAAGAGTATGACAGATCAGACAATATCCACATGTCAGCTGATAAAGTGAAATGAATGGTTGGGGCACAGTGCACTCTGCCATATCAGTGCCTCTAGGATGTCATGCGCCTGGGCATGTTACTGTTGGTGGTTTATCTTGTTGTTGAGCTAGGGTCAATCCCATACATTTTATGATGGTTGACGGGGTTGAATTCACATGAATTTGCCTCAATCTGGGGGCAAAAGTACCCTGATGAGCAACTGCTATTGTAAAGGCTCGAGGGGCTCCTACCATATGTAAGAAAGGTACTTGAAAAAGTATTGTATTTACATTCCATTACAAAACAAATGCAAAGAGAAAGAACTTTTCAGGAAGACTGATTTTCACAATAATTCCCAGGCTATAGTTTCACATTAGAGAATTCAAACTCTCTAGGAGTTTAAGTTCATAATCAATCCCACTTGCTTCTGTCCATCATTTTCTAGCCAAAAAAGTTATATTGGCACATAGTTTGACAACCTGTCTTATTGCAGAGCAGTTTTAACATGAATCTGATAAACAAAATCTAAAAAATTCTAAAAGAACCCAACAATATGCAACATCAGATCACCATAAGAGATTCTACCAGCAAATATGTATAATGAGAAACACATGGAAAGTAACTGCTATCACTACAAAATATATTCACAGACAGCTTATGTTCTGCTGAGAACATCTACATACACAAAGGGTAAAGAATGTGCACTAAATAGATTCATATACAATATACTAAAAGAAATATTTATGCACAAACAAAATTACTGTACTACCCTTATCAAACAGCATAAATTGAACATTTGAGATGCTGATCCTATCATGAATGTAAAAATTAAAGTAAAATAACCAAAATATTGACATTTGTACATGTGTATTGGTGACAAGCCAGTTTTCTAAATTTTTCATACAATTTCATTTATGCCTTGGATGGGAAAAAAAAAAATCATGCACTATCAGACGAACTGATATCGCTACAGAGGCTATCACCTTTAATATGCATATCAATGAGAATATTTCAATTATTTTATCTACACATATGATGAAAATGAATTTCTACATTCTGTAGAGAAAACTCTGCAAATAACCCTATAATTTGAATGCCTGCCACTGCCACATACTGATATATATTCCTTTCCATATGATACTATTTCCTATACAAAATTTTGAGTCTCAACAAGAGAAGATAATCTTGTTGTTCTCCTGTCCATCCTAATTTTTCCTTATTCCTAAACATAAACAGTGGCATAACAAACTTATTACAGACTTACTGATGAATACCCCGACCCGGGATAAATATTGCACCAGGGAGGAGAGAGACACTTAGCAGTAATGGCCAGAGCCCAAGTCAACGCTGCAGCAAGACCTCCACCTACTGCTCTTACACACCCACCATACACTGGGTCACACCCATGCCAAGTCAACGTATAAAACACACATAGATATTCAAGTAATTGATTAGTAATGTAGGATTCTTAGTAAGATATGCCACAGAAGTTTAAATGTAATCATGATGAATATCTCATCACATACCATTACATACACATGGAATCATAAATTACAAGCCATGAGTGAAATTCATATGGTACAAGAAAAGTTAACACATGGCAAAGTTCCTTTTTTTGAAAATCAGTAGATGTATCAAGAAGAGTACAAACTAAAGTGAAAGCTAGCAGTGTAGGTGCTATGTAGTTGTGGGTGGTGGTCTGCAGTTTGGCACGATGAATTCTGGCGGCTGGTGCAGGAGTGTGGCGACGATGCTCCGCCGCAGAGCCACGTCACCCAGCCAGGTATTCAGCCTGCCCCCATACCCTCTGGCAGAAGGAAGGGGTCGTGAAGATTAAGAGTGGATGGTCACAATTGTGAGGCTTGCCAAGCTGGCATGAAACGATCCTTAACAGGATTAAGTAAAGGATCATCATAATGCTGACCTGGATTTACAACTGGTGGTACAGCTAGGTGTGTCTTCAGGCGGCAGTCCAAGTGTAGAGATCCGTACCTGCAAGAAAATCACTGTAGTTTATTAGTAAGTACATTACTTGAAAGAATGTACTATGCCAAATATCTTTATTCATCCATCTGTAATACTGCTGAATATGCAGCAAGAAAAATTATTGTAAACATTGGAAATGGGGAACAATAAACCAACATGATGGTATGTGGGTGTCTGTTTGTCTATATCAAGGACAGATTTTCCTGTAATCATGGCAGAGTAGTACATGCATAAATCTACTTCAATATATTATTTCTCAGTATCATCATATTTTTGCACTGAAAACTTAACAGTAACACTGAAAAATGAATGCTGAATAATTCTGCTTGCTTTGCCAATCCACATATCCTGCAGCTGCTGAGTGCTACGCAAGAAATCAGTTCAGTATAAAATGCAATATATCCTTCTACAATCTTTAGGATATGTTATTTCCATATTGTCTCTGGACAAGACTTAATGGGCTACTTTGTGCAGAAAAAGTTCCCCATGAGCCTTCCATGTTACAGAAAAAATAAGTGAAAATATCAAGAGATGCATATGCAAGATTTCACATTTTCATTAGTAAGTGAAAAGCAGCAGAACCTCCATACATCTAATGGTAATCCTCCACTGTAGAAACTAAAAGATGCAAAATTATTGGAGGTAAAATATGAATTGGTGGAAATATTGTTTGGAAAATATCAGACACCCATTTTAAGTTCCATGGCGAAGGGTGGAATTTTTATCGTTAGTAACCAGATTAAGTTCCAAGTTAAAACGTTTTATGAGTGGCATAAGAATGAAACCACTTGTTGGTCTTGTCCTGTTCACTTCTATGGAAAACAGCCATATAACTTTCATGGCCAGAGGCTGGATTTTCATAAAGTTATGAGGTAGGCTACATTATAAATTAAACCACAACTCATGCAAAATCTGAAGCAGAGCTTTGAGTCTTATGCTAATCAATTGTTTTGATGATAAGAAACAAATGTATGAGGATTCATTAGTATTTGATTTGGAGTTTTCAAGCTGCAAGCAAGATTTAATGAATGTTAAAGAATGACTTAAAAAATGGACAGATGATGGATAACATCAGTGGACAAAGTAAAAGTAAGCCCTAGGATAACATCAGTGGACAAAGTAAAAGTAAGCCCTATGTTTCTGCTACAGTATGAAGGTGAATTAGAAAGAGGTTGGCATTAACATACTTTATGGTAGTGATGATCCCAAATAATTTGTTAAAAGGAAGGTGAAAGGTTGGTGGATGTTAAAGTAAAAGAGCTCTTGATCTAGGCTATAAAAGAAATAACTTGTGTGTGAAGGGTAAAAATTCCAAAAACAGAATGGGTGGAAACCCCAATATCATAATGTTACAAGCACATTCTTCTTAAAGTGATAATTGTGGGAGAATAGTTGCCACCTTTCTAAATTGGTGCATTCCAGCTTCTGTAGGCATGAATGAACTACACTAACTGTTTTTCACAATGTTGTTACCCTGAGTCCTTTTCTTTACAGGAATAGGTAGCAAGTTGTTTAAAATCACTGCAAAAACCACTATGATTCCTAGTCAGGGAAAACTCCTCCAATCTTTATAAAGTCTAAATAAATGCTCTGGATTCTGATGGGGAACAAGCAAATCTTAATCATCTGAAAACAATCTGGGCAGAAAGTCACTCTAATGCTGATTATCTAAAAATAATCTCTGGAATTTAAGACAAATTAGAGATGAAGTTATTTTGGGCATATTTTCACATATTTATTTGATTCTCCTCTTGAATCTCTTGCAAATCTGGTAGCTTCCATGAGAAATTCACAGAAGGTCCACAGAGGGTACTGAAACCTAGTAGCAATACCACTCATAGGCCTATTTTATTTTACCTTAAACAATGAAAGTGGGCTTCTCATACTAACTAATTTGCCAATCTTTCAAATATAATTTTTAGTTTCAAGGAAAAAGTAAATTTCTTTAAGCACAAAGAAGCATCTTTTTCTCAACCTTAAGCGATTAAGTCACTGCAAAACTCATGTTCAGGGTTTAAGGAGGTCCTATGTCTTTTTTTTCTTTTTCTTTTTTTTTTACATTCTGGATCTCTGTTGGCAAGAAGTATTACTCAGATCAAACATCTCATCCTAAAGCCTCCAGTTGGCTCAAAATACATTCTTGCATGATTTCAGGAAGGTAGTTTCCACTATAGTTTATCTGAAGAACCTCTGGTTAGAGGTCAGTGATCATAATGGGCAGTGGAACTCTGCCAGTATGTCTGAATCTGCACGAGACTCTCACTGTAATGCTTAAGGGAAATCCACTGCTCACCACTTGATTTCACCAGTAAGGTCATGAGCTTTTACCAGCCACAATTTGTTAACTAGCTGACTCCTCTTTTGAAAAAAATTGAGGTATCAATTTGCAAGAGGCTAATTCTTCTACAGAGTAAGCCACTGAAAAAGTCTTAATTTTTCTTCCCAACCTTAATTTCCCTTCATATTCTTCCTGCAGTGCAGTTTGGGTTTTGCAGTAATGAGTTGTTGTGTTTGTATGAGCACATCCAGATCTGGGTTAATGTCAACCTTCCTAGAGAGAATTACCCATGCATGATGATCCTGTTCTTGGGGACTAAGGTTTACCAACACATTCTTCTACGATATTACTGTCAGTCTCAAGGAAAGCAAGGCTTTCTTAATTCCTTACTCATTAGCTTCTTCTGTTGGAAAATAGTTAACTCGTTTTTCTGCAAAGCCTGCTTGAGTATTAACCTTCGGACCAAAGAGAAGATGGTTAGGATAGTCAGGCCATAAATGTGTGATGACTAGCCTGGCATACATTTTTGTCAGAAATGCTATAGAAATATATTTTGATCTAAGCCAACTACCCTTACTGGACATGAAAAGGCTGCAACTTGTGAATAAAACAGTACCATGTAAGATAAAACTCATTTATAGGAGAAACAAAGATGGGGTTGCTGTCATACTTGAAATATTACACAATATAATCATTACCCACTCTTTAGTTATAAGAAATTCAGGCAATTTGATTTATTTTGATATGAACATAATCAGAATATAAGTAATAGGTGGTGGTTTACTGTCATCTGTGACTCAAATCTTCATTGTTAAAAAAAAGTTTAATTCTTTGGTATACAGTCCACTAATATAATGTAAGGACTTTCATTAATCAAACTAATGTTAGGGTACTAAAAGTTGCTTTTGGCATTATTGTACTTACCTTGGAGGAACAGAAGCACCCCAAGGTGCAGGAGAGAGAGCAGCTGGGGTAGGTGGTGTGGATGTTGTTGTGACCCCTCCTGCTTGTGTCCAAGCTCCTGTAGCCGAAACAGAAGCTCCAGCAACAGCTTGAACAGCTGCTTGAACATTAGCATCAGGAGTAGAATCATTATTGTTAGGAAGCTCAGCAGGCGTCCATGCTCCCAAGTTGTCTCGCCGGAAGTAGTGAGGCCTGTTGTCTGGGAATATTGTTACGGCTGGGAAAGGGTGCTCTTTAATGTGCTTAAGTACATCTCGTACCTGAAAAGCATTAAAACGTATAATTTGTGTAATACTCCACTTAATAAACAATACGAAAATTACATTTCTTTTGAAAAGTTTACTTTAATGAATAGTTTTTCATGCTTCTATGAAAGATGTTCTACTATATTTGCATATCTTTTCTATGTATATCATGTATACCTATTCTAACACACCTCTTGTTCTGCATGTTCAGACCCCAGTGTCCCAAAGCCTCTTTCACTATATCCCTCCATCTCCTTCCTCCCTCCATATCCCATAAGTTAGTCATTCTTCCCTCATCTTTTCCATACGCATGAACCATTACAGCACTCCTTGGGTGACCCTCTCAATCAAACTGCACCTAATGGAATATCTCTTTATCAGAAACTGTCATTCCTTATATGATCAATCTGTCCCACACTGGCATTTCATTTTCAACAAATCCACCCAAGATTCACATCCATACAGCACCCTCAGGACTATGGTACCTTCAAACATCCCCATGTTTGCCTTTATAGACACTGACCTCTCCTTAGAGCAGCCATGACATTTGGACCCTTCTGACTCACTTCAGCCCTCCTGGTCTTCCCTACTACATATGCTTACCTTCGAAACATCCTATCTCCCCCCCCCCCCCCCTGCTGCACCTCATTACCTTACTTTTATGTACATCAACTCTCAATTTCTACTTTTAACACACTATCCCATATTATAACAGCAGATCTTGGAAATACTTTCTGGAGTTTACTACCACAGCCATGTCATCTATAAACAGTAATCAACTCGGCTCCCAAGTACCGCCACCTCCAGCATATTGTAGGTGCATCCCTTGCTCCAAGACCCTTATATTTACCTTCTTCACCTCTCTGCCCATGGACAGATTAAACAACCATGATGATATCACACACACCCTTGATGCAGACCCACCTTAACTGAGAATCATACTGTATACCTTACTCTCCCTGTAAAATTTCTTCAATGAATTTAGTAATTTCCCTTCACATAATATATTTAAAGTAGTTTCCACAAGACACGTATATCAATTCCTATATACATATAAGCATAAATTTCAAAGTGCATACCATCTTAACCCAGCTGGGTCCCTCAACCTCTGGGGTTGTGGAGAGACACTGGAGGATCACATCATCTGTCTGTTGTAGCAGTAGCTCCACTCCAGCATGAGGTTCATAGTTCAAAGGCCCAATTCGTAATAAT
>JAUUDZ010000010.1:361397-375715 GCA_032361705.1 Panulirus versicolor | reverse complement strand
TGGCGATGGGAATGAATAAAGGCAGACAGTATGAATTATGTACATGTGTATATATATGTATATGTCTGTGTAAGTATATATATATATATGTATACGTTGAGATGTATAGGTATGTATATGTGCGTGTGTGGACCTGTATGTATATACATGTGCATGTGGGTGGGTTGGGCCATTCTTTCGTCTGTTTCCATCCGCTACCTCACTAATGCGGGAGACAGCGACAAAGTATAATAAAGAAAAAAATATATATATATATATATTCGCCATTTCCCAAGTTAGTGAGGTAGCATTAATAACAGAGGACTGAGCCCAAGAGGGAACAGCCACTTGGCCCCCTTCTCTGTTCCTTCTTTCGGAAAAGTAAAAACTGGAGGGGAGGATTTTCAGCCCCCTCCCCCCTACAACAACGACGATGAGGAGGAGGAAGAGCTATTCCATGTGTGGCAGGGTGGTGACGGGAATGGATGAAGGCAGCAAGTATGACTATGTACATGTGTATATATGTATATGTATATATACGTTGAAAATGTATATATATGTATATGTGCGTGAGCGGGCATTTATGTATACACATGTGTATGCAGGTGGGTTGGGCCATTCCTTGCACTACGTCACTAACTCCGTAGATGGCGATTAAGTACAATATAAATATAATATCATGTATGTTTATGTATATGTGCATATGTTGATATGCATATGTATGTAAATGTGCGTGTATGGGTGTTTATGTATATATATGTGTGTGTCTGTGAGTGGCTGGGCCATTCTTCATGTTTCCTTGAACTACCTCACTGATGCAGGGAATGGCAACAAGTATAATAAATAAAATATAAAGTATATCCTGTGGTTAGGGGAGAAAGAGTACTGCCCATGTATTCCCTGCGTGTCGTAAAAGGCAACTAAAAGGAGTGGGATCAGGGGCTGGAGATCCTCCTCTCCAGTTTTACTTTTCCAAGTGAGGATTTTTCCCTTAAAGGCTGAGTCAGCTAATGCAGGAAATAGCATATATGTATAAAAAACATATACGTATATGTGAGCATAGGTGTACATATGAATATGTGTTTAAGAGCGGATGTGGCCCTTCTTTGTCTGTTTCCAGGCACTTCCTCACTAATGCAGGAAATGGTGATCAAGTATGGAAAAAAATGAGAATGTAAATCATTGTAAATAATGTGCAGGGTACTCTTAATTCATGCAAAAGTTATGTTCTTGAAAATGGTTACATAAATCTAATAATGTAGCTAATGGAGATTAAGGGGGTTTCCTCATTAGTAAGTTAATACCAGTGAAAAACTACATTATATATGTACCAGGAAATACAATATACATACTGGACAATGAATTCTGTTAATAAAGACAGAAAATAACAAACTTTAAATACTGGCAAAGTCTTCTATTCACAAAAAAATGTATGTTCTCGGAGGCATCCTCTTCCAAAATAATCTGGTCTCATTCATGCTAAAAATCTCCTTAAGAAAATACTCGCCTTATTTGATACAAGTTTGGATCCCTAAATACAAAATTCATGCAGCAAGTGCTTTTTAAAATTCAAAATTTTTTGTTTTTTTTAAGTATCAGCATAATTAAGGTAACTAACACAGAGGGGTCCACATTCTAACCATGATTTTTCCAAGAGAGATGCGGCAGTTCACCCAGCAAGGTCTGGGGCAAATTCTAATCCAATAACAGGTAAAAATACTGATTACATACCATCACCTTCCTCAAACTCTCATCACCAGCATTCTCAGTAATAATTATTACTAGTTGAGTTATTAACAGAGAACTGTACTTTAAGAAAACAACAAGCCCATAACCGGGGAGAAAGCAGCGTTCCTTGGAAAAACAGCATTCCTTAATGGAAAGGTGGCACATACCTTTCCACAGACAGTGTGTGTGATGTCTGATGCGGGAGTTAACATGTATCATAATAATGATGATCCACAATGGTACCATGGGGTAGGCAAAACTTCATAACTCACAAGAAAAATAAAAGAACATCTCAAGTTTTCTTTTATTTTCTATGGTCTCTTCTTGGGGGAATAACTAAAGAATATTACATGAGGGTAAATGAACAACTTTAAAAGGAACAGGGCTCTAAGCCTGACCCACCTGGAGAACAAGGTTGCACCTGAAGAAAATGGTGCCCACCCCAAACTCATGTGAATTCAGTCAAGGCTACAGTGAGTTATGATGTATGAAATTGTGGTGAGTGAAGTGGTTATGGTAATGTTGGCAAATACAGCATAAGTTGACCTTTTGAAGCTTATTGATAATTTTACCATAACATCACTGAAATTTTTTTATTTGTTATTTACTGAAAATAATTCAGAAAAACAATGGGTCTGTAGCCAGGGAGGAAGCTGTGTTCCTTTGGGAGAACAGTGTTTCTTTGTATGAACAGAAGGTGGCACACACTACTCCACAGACAGCATAAGTACATGATGACTGATGTCTGGATCAATGTACAGTAATAATGTTAAGCCACAACAGTACAATGAGGTAAGCAAAATCTTCATAACTCGGGAAACATAAAAGTACAACTTCCCAAGATTCTGTCCATTTTCCAAGGCCTCTTCAAGGGGAATGACAAATTAATATTACATGAAAGTATAAGAAGAAACCTAAAAAGAACAAGGCTCCAAGTATGACCCATAATTATCCGAGGAACAAAGCTGTACATGGTGCCCTACCTGAATTCTCATAAACACATTTTGGGCTCAGGTGAGTTATGAAAATGCACTATAAAGTATGATATAAGTTGCAAGTGAAAGGGTTATGGTAGTGATGACATCACATAGCATACCTTTTATCTTTAAAAGCTTACCGATAGTTCTATCACAGTGTGACTAAAACATTACTTATTTGAATCATTAACAGAAAAATGTACTTCAGGATTATAACACAGCTGTATCCAAGGTGGAAGCAATGTTCCTTGGGGGAAAACAATGCTCCCTTCTGGGGATGATAGTGAGTTCCACCAAGGTGCATCTATTATTATAGCTTTAGTAAAATACCTACATTATCCTCAGACCATAACCAATTAGATTCTCTCAGTATAAGGGCACACTTAATATCAGCTGTTCATTCACCTCTTTATAAATGTCTAAGCACATCTATCTTAACCTTAGTGATGATGGCCTAATGCTTCTTAGTACCAGAACTTAGATGCTTTAGTGGCATGATGCAAGGGTCAAAAAACATGCATATGCAATATACTGCTTCTCACACAGCACTGGCAACAACACTGAACTACCAGCCCAAAGATAATCTGTTATTCCAAACGTAATCTCAAATAAATTAAAAAGGTGTAAATGGACCATGCACATTATTCTAAAATCTATGTAAATTGAACATGTGTAAATCATGAGATAGCTGTATATAGGAATGATGTTTGGCCTTTTCCATTCCTTTGGTACTTTGCCTTCCTTCAGCGGCATATGTTGAAATTTCATCAGAACCATGACCCTTGTATGGGTCAAGTCCCTTTAGTATCCTGCTTCCATTTTTCTAGATATCTCAATGATTTCTGAAACCTCCTTCCTGTTTCATCTCCCTGGTGTTGTGGTTATAATGTCTTCCACAGTGAAAACACTCTTGAATTTGTTATTCAGTCTTACATATCCTTAAATCATCCTTTACAATTCTTCCAGCTTTCCCATCAAATATTAATCACTGATCATATCTCCTCTTTATGCATGTGCGTGTAATTAGATACCATAATTACTTCTTTGTCCCATACAAGAAGGGAGTTCTATTAAAACTCGTGAAGCCCCATCTCTTGAACATTCTCGGCTATCATACATTTTCATAAATTTACAGTATAATTCCCCTGTACATTAAACATGTCTTTGGTCATTCTATTTCATTCATCCTCTACTCATATAAACTTTTTTACATCTTTTTTAAATGGTTTCTGGCTTAATTCCACATTATGTCCTTTGGTTGCTCTAACCCTACACCTCTCTGAGAACAGGTCACTGCTCATGTCACTGATCTGTTTACAAACTTAAAGGAGGTCAAGTCAATGCTTACTCTTCTTTTCTTCCAAGGTGGGCAAATCTAAAGCTTTAAACCTTTCCTTACCTATGCTTTCTTATTCTGGTCCTATCTTTGTTGTCTTCCTTCTGGACCTTCTCTATCAATTAGTTTTAACCTTTAACCTTGTGTAGGACATGCACAGCTTGCTAAATATACCTGAGTTATTCTGGTATCTGCCAGAAGACAGTTCGGCTTCTTTCCTATTCTCCTAATGTGGGACTCTGGTGACAGTTAGGGATGATATCAACCGCAAGCCATTTTCACACACAGAGGCCTGAAGCTTACTTCCCGCTAGATGATTAACATATTGAAGTCATTTTCCAATGTGTCCTAAACTTGTTACCTTACATTTGATAGGGCTGACTTTCAACAACCATGTATCAGACCAAGTTTGGAGTCTGTCTAGGTCCCCTTTAAGTATATGCAATCCTGCTCACTTTTCACTTTCCTCATGACCTCATTGGTAAACATATTCATGTAGGAATCTATACCTTCAGGTATGTCATTTACATTGATCATGAAGAGTGACGGTCCCAAAACAGAATCCTGGGGCACTCCAATGGCAATTTTTGCCCTTTTGGAGAAGGTTCCTCTGACCTGTGTCTTTTATTTTCTTCAGCTAAGATAATTTTCCATCCATTAGAGGAGCCTCCCCCTTATTCCTGACTGGTATTCCAGCCCCCCATGTAGTACAGTCAAATGCTTACTGGCAGTCAAGATACAAATCTACCCAGCCTTCCCTTTTGCCCAAGACAGAGCTCACTCTCTCGCAGAAATCCAAGAAGTTAGCTATACAAGACTTCCTTTCCGTAAAGATTTCTTGCTTCTCAATTAGACAATTTCTCCTTTGTTGGTCACCCATCTACTTTCTGATTAACTTTTATAGTGCCCTACAGGTTACTATTGTCAAGAAGACTATCTGTAGTTGAGAGTCTTCATGACTTCCTTTCTTACAGATGGGTACAACATTTGCCCTTTTCAAATTAACTTGATAATATGCCTTTCTCCAGCAACATCTGAACAGTAATTCAAGACAATAATTTAATGCAGGTTGCTTCAGACCGGATTTAGAAAATTCTAGAAGAAAACTCTTCTTTTTTTGGCAACTACTTAAAATAATCATAAATTATTTATCTACTGTATCTGCAAACATCTTCAGCAAATATGGTGAAATTTCATCATGAGCCTTGTAAAGGTCATCTTTTAGTATTCCGTTAATGTCTTTTCTAGATACCATTATTCTCTAAAGCTTCCTCCCATCACTAGCGTTAATGCTAAAGTGTCTTCCACTGTGAAAACACTTCTGAACTTATTATTCAGTCCCTTACGTGTCCTTACATCATCCCCAACTATTTATCCCTCTGAATCCCTTAATCTGATCAGCTGCTCTTTAAATGAAAATCTATTTCTGATGAATTTAAGGAAAATTTTGGATTTTCACCTACCTTAACTGCAATACTCTTCTCAAAATTTCTCTATTCCTCCTTTCTTATTGTAATATACTCATTCCTTGCTCTCTTACACCTTGTATAAGCTGGCTGATTGAAGTGTTGTCTGAATTTACAGGAATGCACATCTTGAAACTATCTTGCTTTATGACATCATAAATTAAACCATTCTTCCCTCTTTCTTATTCTCCCCTTTGTATTTCAGGTTACAGGTACACGTTCCCAATCCTTCAAAGTAAAATTTCATGTGTGCATATGTGTGTGTGTGTTTTTGAGGATTTGTTTCTTTCCCTGAACTAAAGACTCAATTAATATTTCACAGACACTCTTATTTCAGGCTGAAGTACAGCATTATTGATAAAAAGAAAAAAAAAAAAAATGAATATATGTAGAGATCTTACAACATTCACACAACTCATAAGTGTAAGATCATTTAGCTGGGATATATGAGGAGGATATTAAGAGACATTGTTTAGCTGGAAATACTTAAGGTCTTTTCTTATCATCTATTATATAAGTCCTTCATTACACCAGAATTACACAAATCAGACACAATTCTTACATAATTCCTTCAATTATCTTAAGTTCAGTGGGGATGCCTGCCCTCCTTCTTATGTAATCCCCAATAAAATAACTCTCAAGTCACTTATTTCTCCATATTTTGTATGTTATGCTTCTTCAGTTTCTTCACCAAAAAATGCATAAAGTGTTTTGCTTATTAATCAAACTCAGATCGTCCAACAAGCTACACATTTTGGTGGATAAGATACTGATGAAAGCAGATTTTTTATTCCCAGTGCCGTCTTAGCACTGAGAGAGACCTTTATAAGCTATTAATGGTATAATAAGTTTGTTGGATATCTATGCAGGGCAGGGAAAAGCACGAATATCAAATGATATTGACTGCTGTTTCCTACGAGAACTTCAAATGATGTCAGCCACTATCTTAAAAAATCTATTATATCAATATTTATAAGAACATATTACATTAAACTTGAAATGCCTTGCCTGGCAATGACAGTACATAAAATGAGAAAATAAAGGAAAGGAGAGGAAAAAAAGTTGATACAAGCAAGCACCTGATATCACAGTTTGTACAATCAATACACAGGAATTCAAATGGCAACAGACCATTGGATCCTTTTGAGGCTGTTTTTGATGAAGGAAGAGTGCAGAGGCACAAATAATGTCAGTGGTGGATTTGAAGCAAATCATTCATCAAGTATTGTTCTTAAATGTATCAATGGTAATGCTTCCAACCACTCTAATTGGTAAATAATTCCTTATATCAATAATATTGTTGTAGAAAAAGTAATTTGCCTTAATGGAAGTAAAACATTTCCCAACAATTTTATGTACACTACTTTGAGTGAAATCAGATGAATCTTTTCTTAAGAAGCTAGTTAAATCAAGTATATCACATTCTTTGATAACTCTGAATACCTGTCTTAGATCATCTCTTAGCCTTATCTTTTGTAAGCTAAAGGATTTGATTCTCAATCAAGGAATCATCATGGTAGCTCGCATCTGTACTCCTTCTCTTCTCATTCTTTTTTCAAGTAGGGTGACCAAAAGGGAACACAATATTCAAGCCTGGCATGCAACTGTGACTTGTAAATAGTGAGGATAATTAATTTCCCTGGACATAAGGTCCATAGTCATACCGATAAATCTAAGAGCTTTGTTCGCCCTTTTAACCACTTCCATGCACTGCTTAATTGGCTCTAGATAAGCACAGTTTATTACAAATAAGTTTTTTCCTAATTTACCCTTTGTAGTTCAAGAGAATCCATGCTGTAGTAGCTTACTTTTTTGTTTAAACTACAGTAGCATAAAAACTACGCACTTACTAATACTGAAATTCAATTACCACCTGTGATCGCAGTTTGTCAATTTGTCTATCCATTTGAAGCAGCACATATTCAACTTCTAATGTATATTTATTTCTCAACTTAGAATTGTCTATGGATTTCATATTTTACAATGCATCTCATTATCAATATCATTAATATATATGAGAAAGAGAACTAGTCCTAAGACTGATCCTTGTAGCACATCACTTGCTACCACTCTGAGGCTTAACCACCAAGTACTCCTCTGTTTATGGTTAATCAACCAATTAACTACCAAGTACAACGCCATCTATACCATGTGACTTAACTTCAGAGACCTTTGTTGTGGAGCTTTCTTGAATGTTATTTGAAAATCTATATAGATATCAATGCTCTACTTTCATCAGACATATGGATTATATCATGAAAGAAATCAAGATTTGTCAAACAAGAGCAATTACACTGAAAACCAAGTTAATAATCTTTTATCAAGCGGTCTCTCTAAATAGTTTACAATCTTATCCCAAATGAAGGTCCCTATAAGTTTACCAACCAAAGACATTACGCTAACTGGACAATAATTTATTACCTTTTTTGAAAATCTATTACATTAGCAAATTTCCATTCCTCTGGAACTTTCCTCATAGCAAGTGACTTTCTTATTGAAAAAAGCACTCAAGGGTTTACCTATCTCATTTTTCACCTCTTTCATTGTCCTCATATAAAACTTATCTGGGTTTGCCATTTTATTTATTTTTATTCCATTCAGTGCTTAACAGTATATCTTCAGCACTTATCTCAATATGTCACAAAACATTTTCATGTCTGAGCAACGCAACTGAATTCGGGACACAAGTGTGTTGTAAATTGTAAGAAAGAATGCTAATCAATAATTAAAAATCTTTCCCATGTCTTTGATGTCTTGAACCAAGCCACCACTTTCTGTTATTAATGGACTAATAGGCTGGGTAATGAATGAATCTCTTGCTTCTAACATATCCATAAAACTAAGAGCTTCTTTTGCTATTTTCTGCAACACATGCTTCATTCATTCAGGTGTTTACCTTGACCCATAAGTCTCTCTACACAGATTTATCTTATCTGCCCTATCTTGTCAGTTATTAGTCTCTTTGAGCTTCTTATGTACTACTTTCTTAGATAACAGACAATAATTTATGTCATCGTTCCACCATTTTGATTTCACTCAGGAAAATGAATACCCACCATACACTGGCCCATATATTCCCTCCGCTCGTTTAAATGTTTTACTGAAGCTCTCCTAAGCTATGCCAACACTGTTTTCATTAATGATATCATTCCAAGTTTTCCTGTCAAGAGCAATATGAAGATTAATAAAATGTAGTACAATTCTAAAACTGGTATTTTTTACGATTCATGTTGAACAATGGCAATACTGAAAGTTAACTTGAAAAGTAATTCACCAGTGATCACTTGGACCAAACTCTTCTCCAACTACAACACCATTAATGATGATCCTCATTTGTGGCTAGAACTAAATCTAGTATGTTCTCATTGCAACTAAGTTTCTTAACTAACTGTATTAGGGCACTATCAAGCAAATTTAGGAAGAGTCCAAGCCCTGGGCTACTGGAAAGGGATTCTCCCCAATTTGATAGAAATATGTTAAAATCTATCACTACGACTGAATCATGTTCATTAATAATTTAAGTTACCTGATCATACAGTCTTTCATCTACCCCAGAAGTCTATTCTGGGAGGGCCTATGAACTAATCAAACATGTATAGTCGATCTTATCAACTGCTACAACATTTTTCAGCATTACAACAATATTTTTCAGCGCAAGCCTTAGGAGACTCTTCCTTAAAGTGAAATCCCAAAACAAAAGTCACAGTGGCAATGGACTATTTATGAATGCCCCAGGTAACTAACTTCATGCACTGTACCTTTATCTAACACAATTACTTGGTCAGCCACCCGGCCAAGAGAGAATGAATGCATATAACAGACCAATTAGGAAAATAAGAACTCAACTCAAGCCTTCTGAAATCTGTACAAAATGAACAGTTACTTATAAAGAGCTTTCCTACCTTACATTTCTAAGTAATTATGGTGTGATCTTAGGGCTCACTAAGTCCAAGTAAGAAAAATCTGGGAGAATTTTCATCAGTAAAATAACTAGGTACAGCAATAAAAGCTTCAGGTAAAGCTGACACTGGTATCTGGCACATAGCAATATACATATTTCCCTCTGTCTTCAAGTGCTTCTTTTGCCATACATTCTATTAACCTTCCAAATACAACTTAAAACACAACTTACTTCGAGTAATTATATACATAATCAGTGGCTTCTCACAGAAGCCAAATAAATATCTTCCCTAGTGAAAGGGGAAAAAGTAGCTTCAAACTGTGGTGTCAATGATACATTTGTGAAATGTTTATAAAGGGTTAATCAAGAAAAGTTTGTTTGCCAAACATAATGGGTGATGTGACAAAGAGCCACAGGCTGTCACATTGTAGCTGGTGTTGATACCATGCTTCCTCCACAACATCTGGTTGATTCTTATCATTTTAAGTGCCATAATGGATTACTGATATCCAAAGCAGCCTCCTCACCTGCTGGAGACAGGAGTTTGGCAGCTCATGTAAACTAACCATAGAAACTAGGAATCAATGTTAAAGTATACCTGTGGAAACTTTAGAGATCTTACAATTGCCTTGGGCATAACAATTTACCCAACAGAGTACAATATTCATACACAAGATACATACATTATGGATCTTACCAATTCATGAAAAAGTAAGCATGCACAGAGTAAAGAATACAGGCAAAAATATCAAAAATGATTCTTTACCTATTTTTGAGTGTATATTGGAATACTGTTTTTATTTGGATACATCAGCTTACTCATATGTTTTGGTTCAAAGCACAAGTGAGAGAAATTTATATTTGAGTATTAGCTCTTAAATGAATTTTCCCCTAAAGCAAAATGTTTCTGCTAAATGTCATTTTCCTCCCATCTTGCCTGTAAATAGATTTTCAAGATTCTAATCCTAATTATCTAGTATATGCATCCAACATTAGCACCTCACTTTGTGTGAGCTGAAATAGTAAGTTAAGAATTGACTATAAAGTTACTACATTCATAGTCTCTTAATACTAAGAGCCTGGCTTATCTGCCCTTAATCTTACAAGCCTAGTCAGCACATCAGCACATCTCTAATTCACCTATAAAGACTTACTGCATATATATAGACTTGAATTTCTAACAGAAGCTTTGTCCTTTTAATCATCTCACTCCACACAGTCCACCCAAGTTAAGCAGCTCATTTGTGCATGGGCTGAATCAAGTACCAACACAGAGAAACATTATTCACTAATCTCCTACAGTTACCTTGTAGTCATACCAGCAGTAATATTTATTACATAAAAAGGTGACAATGAAATTACTACTATTACCTCCTTACTCTGCCAAGTTATCCAAGATCTGAACTGACTGTACCAACCAAAAACTTCTCTGAGCTAGTTACAAAATAAGAACATCTATATTTGCATATAACTATCACTCGTGCATATATTGGGAAAATGTTTAAAAAATTTCATGACTTCAGTTTCTGTAATACAAGCAGAGCCACATTTAACAAATGGGGATATATTTCAGTTTAATTCCCTTATTTCAACCATATAATAAAAACACTGGATCTAATATTGTAATCTCTAATCCAAGAAAAAATAATTAATTCATGTTAAAAACAGTACTCTCTACCACTGTAACTTTCTTTCATAAAGAACATAACTACAATGGTGTACAAACCAAAGAATAACTAAGCATCTGATGTTGTCACTGTACACCATCTGACTACAAACTGACGTCACCTACCTTTTACTGAAGTAGTTATAAAAAATATAATCCACATACAATCTTCATTACATATTCACCAATCCTTCCCTTTAACCACTGATACTCAGAATATACTTAATGCCTCATTCTTCTGCTTCGTTCTTTGATGAAGCAAAAAGTGGTTAAGCTCTTTCTCAGACCATGAAGCATTCTGCTATGATCTACTATTTATATAAAGATCGATACATACCTAAATAGTCAGCTGACTTACTTTATGTTTGAGCCTGACAAGAGATGCTTCTTCACTTTAATTCTACATACTTACAGTGAACCCTATTAGACAATAAACTCTAGCTTGGGTGACATTCCACAACTTGTTAGCAATGGATCACATGAGTCATTGAGCAACCAATGCCTAGATAAATTTGCATGACATTGTCTTAAACTGCAAAATTTGTAGATTCTCTTCCCATTTGTTGGTGCAGTGGACTGTGTTAAAGACAGTCCAACTGCCCTCATCCAATTCCCATCAATAACCTCCCATTTCCATAGATTAAGACTGCAAGGTTGCATGTGAACCCACCTTTTCATTCAGACAGTCTCTTAAGTCAGTGACATACCCACGGATATCTTGATAAAACTGGAAGATGCTGGTCAAAGGATGCTGCTCCATGCTGCAACGGGATATAGTTGACTTGCATGCCACCAGATTGTCTATAATAGTATCCGCCTCTGTCTGGTGCCGCCGATACACCTCCTCGAGGCTGACACGACTGTTTAGGGCGAAACAAAAGGGAAGACACAGGACGTAAATCTGGTTCAGTTGCTATTCATACCAGCTGAAAAGCAAATTATCTACAGAGCTCAGACAGCTGGGAAAACATGGGGTAAAAATTCTATTTTCATAATACAACAGGGCAAATGATTTTAGGGAAGTACACAAACTTTGCAAAAATTAAGGTTATGGAATCAATCTCAAATTGAGAACCTGAGAATACTACAGGCTAAAAACATTTATGACATGCTTCTAAATGAAATGCAAACCCTCTACCTAGTGCCACTCCACTTGAGATAAATTTCCAATGTGCTATCAAAGTCAACTTTTGGCATTTTCTCTCTTAATTCAAAACACAATCCTTATCAAGTGTACTGGAAAAATATGTTACTGATGAAACTCTCCATATTCTATTGGTCTAAAAATATCTTTTGCCATAACTCACCTTTTTGTAACACATCCACCTAGTATTCTAAGCCTTTGCACTAAATAATCACCTCTTGCATCAGTCTCCTCAACTCAGAGACTAAAGTCTTCAGCATTTGTGTAAGATTCCCAATTACATGTATCCTCAGTATATAACTGCATCTACAGTTTCCATTTCCTATCATCCATCCTTAATTCAACTCCTCTGTGCATGCCCCTATATATTATCTCAAGTGCTTCAACAAAAATAAAGCTACAAATTTTTCTAAGAGTATCCAAACACAAGATGCTCATCCAAGTGACCCTGGCACTGAGAATCAGATGTAATCAATGCATTCTAATTTACCTGATGGTCATACCTGTGGATGGTATCCACAGAAGCCTAAACTGGTCTCATGGAAAACACTTGTGCATATCATGATACCAAATCTTAACACTGTCATTTTATCAAAACATTGAAAAATTTCATCATGGTTGGTTGAGTATTTCAATAATTTGTCGCAGATAATGTTACCTAGAAAAACAACAAAAAGTAATAACAATGTAACCAACCTCAAATCAATTCTAAATGCATATTATCTGATCATGGGTGAAAATGCATAACAGTATAATTTGGGAGGTGTAATAAAGTTCTCAGAAACCCTTGGTGACCATTAGCAGCAGGAATGGACTGTACTCCTCTCCAGCTAGTGTCTATTATATCCCTCTATCAACTCTGTGCCACCTTGTTCATCATTCTAAGTGCAGTGACAGCATAACCAACCTTACATCATCATACTGTAAAGTTTATCATCACATTCATTAAGACAACTCTAATAAGGGTGAAAAAGAACTCTATAGCTTGACAAACAAGTCAGAGTTCAGCACCCTAAGTAACTCCTAAACATGAGTGTAGCCCCCTACCCTCTCTGGAACTACTAAGTGAACTAGTCTTCCAAATCCACACTGAAAAATCTATCTACAACCTACATACCTACAGTATCATAATGATGTAGCAATAATTTGACTTTGAAACTATCCATGAGGCTTTTAAAAATGTGCTTGATATCCTTATAAAAGAATAAGAATTCTAAGGGAATTCTACAGTTACAGTTAGAAAACGTGCAGATAAACAAAGAATTGGTCTTGAGTCCTCACCAAATAGAAAGAGTACCTACCTACCAACAAGTACTTATGCCAAAATTTTACCATTAGATACGTATGTCAATATTTTCCCATTTGATAGGGTTAGTGCATTGAGTTCACCACATATCTTGCTTAGTTAACAATACTCTAGAGCTGCTTTTAGTCATTTATAAAGTTAGTCATCAATGTTTTGTGCTTATCCTACATGTATTTATCATTTTGCTATGCTGTATATTGTGCAACTTCTCCATCTTTTTTACTGGGCCCTTGTAAATTTCATGTTAGTTTTTCATGTGTAGAAAACATATATTTTTGCCAAAACTGGTTCATGCCATCATTCCAATTTGATATTCATTTTGATACTTGTACATAGTTTTCATATCCATATTTTGGCCAATTTTGTTTTCATTTTGTTGATGAGTTAATATTTCCGTTTTCTTCCTGTTCTAGATTGTGCTCATTCCTATATCTTTTTTTTGGTTACCATTATGTAACAGATCACTCCATTAATGTTGAAAGGGTTAAGCTAAATAAATCTTATCTGACAGCTGGGCCTACAAAACCTTTTGATTCTGTTCCTGTCTCAAAAATCCTTCATCATATATTAAGGGAAAATGAGACAATCTCCTTAGACACAAGATACATATAAACCAAACCAAGTGCCCCAGAAAAACAATCTCCTCTATGTAAATATCTTCTTTTATCTATATGATGGTTTGGTCCTGCTAAGGGTCCAGGTTGTTCCTTCCCAACATGGGTGCTCACTCCCCTACTGTCTCACAGAATGACAACCGTTAAGGTGTGGGACTGCCAGATTAGTGAGCCAAATGATTCCAACTTGTCCAATCATGA
>JAUUDZ010000010.1:347508-359129 GCA_032361705.1 Panulirus versicolor | reverse complement strand
TAAGGGCAGATGAACAGCTGTGTTCACTGTGGGCCACCTGCTGTAACCAGGATTTGAACCTTTGTGCTCGACCCAGGGCGGCCCATGAATGCGTTACAGTCAGGAACACAAACCGCTGTACCACAGGAGTATTCAGAATGTTCTATAAATTTTATGGTTACATTACAATTCACTCACATTTAAATGTATGAAAGATCATATGCCATTGCCTGAATCATTTGCCAAGTGCTTGCACTTTTAAGAAAAACTTAAGAAAATGACATTTGCCTTTTTTGGGGGGCCAACCAGTATATAAGGAAGATACTATCAAGTAATTGGAAGTAGGTGTAGTTATATGAAAATATGAAGTTTGAAAGTATTATGTTGCAGACCATCATATGGAGCTACAGAGTATATTTGGAATATGAAAAAGAATTGTATGAGGAGACAGAAGGCTTTGAAGAGAAGTCTTATATGCTGACATTAGTTTTACTTCATGTTAGAGTTTTCATGGATAATAAAAGCTGTTGCTGTGACCTGTGGTGCATAAATGAAATGGAAGTTAGAGGTTGTATCATGTTGCAGATTGAGTTCACTCCAGATTCATAGTTTTTGTTGTGTAGCAGGTGTCTTGTTTTTTGATTAAAGCACACTGAATTCAGGGATACATTGTTGAAGCATTGACCTTGGTATTCAGAAAATGATCCTTTTGTTACAAAGAAATTCAAGATTAGGTGACCCTGCTTCCTCCTCACATAGCTGGAAGTGATGTGGATTGAGATTATTTTATGAAAATTAATGTCTTATCATCTCTTGTCATTTATATTATACTGAACGTACCATTTCATACATTCACTGAGGAAGGGTACATATACATAATTCTCCCTTGACATATGGGTGCCAGATATCTCCACACATTAAAGCACTTTATATATGAGATGAAAAAATTATGCACATTTGTTTAGTTAGTAGATTAATGAACAATGGCTGTCAGCTTTCACCAGTAAAAACAAGAGCAATAGAAATGAGGATGGGAGTTGCCTTAAATAGAATTTTCAACTGTTTACATTAAGAAAACACTGAAGTGGTAAAGCAGTGACAGATAGTACTAGGGAGGCAATGTTCTTGTGTAGATGTAGTAGTTTTCTTCCATGTATATCTGAAATATCTGTGCCAAGACTCAAGAAGGCTGAAAATGCTTGTTTACAGATTTGTCATTGCATAATGTGGAGTATAGGAAAAGATCTCTTTTTGCCAGATTTCATAAACTGTGGTCAATATTTGGCAAAGTTATGGTCCAAAAAGAAGGAAAATACATTGTGTCAAATCTTTGACCCTTGAAGAATAGCAAAAAATGGTCAAATCACAGCTCTGACATATTCACAAAGTGGAGCTTGTAAAACGACATCTTTGCAGCAAATTTCATGAACACTTGTTGAAATATGGCCGGGTAATTCCCCCTCCACACCTACAGACACATACACTGTTTTAACCCATTTAGGATGGAAATATTTTAGATTAGAAATTTATTCTATGCATTACATAGGGCTTAGGGGAAGGCATCTGAATGCAATACTTTTGTCTTGTGACATTGTAGTGAGCAACAACCAGAATATGCATTTGTGGGTTGTTTGACCCTTGACCCCATGAAATCCTTTTGAAAGACGAAAAAAAAAGAAATGTATGTTCATATTGAATCAAGATATGTGCCTACCTAGTATCAAGTCAGTTAGTCCCAAAAAGAAGCAGTGGTACAAAGCCTTTTTTGTGTATGGAATGAGAAACACAGCAGAAACAATATGATTCACTTATATGGGGGGGAGGGGGGGAGAACATAAGAATCAGTCCTAGGTAGAGTAGCAAATACTGAAATATTACAGACTGCACAAAGTGAGCCTGCAGTGCATATAAATTCATAGTGGAAACTTTGTTTGGGAGCAAATTGGAGGACTTTGCTCTCTGAAATTTCTTTTAGTTCTCACAAGGCATTATTTCCATAGATGACAAAGACCATCCTTATCTGTGTATTAAAAGCTAAGAATACCAAATACCTGAAGATGGTATGCATATGCAGCAGCATAACAAAGGAAAAAACATTTGTAGAATAAATAGTGAGTGACAAGACCCCTATACCGTATCAGCTCTTTCACATAAGATAAAGATACCCAATTTTGATTTTGGCAAATGCTGATAATGCATGAAACAGAGGGAACATAGAAGAAGTGGAAGTTACATAGTAGAAAAGCAGTGTTTACTTATATATGTGAATTGTAAGGCATGTGAAGGGATGGAGGTGGGCATATGAGGGTTGGATAGTGAGTGATGGGATGAGGAAATTAATTGCTAGTGAAAGAGAAATAGGTGTATGGACAGTATGTGCAGGGAAAGAATATGAGTGATTAGAATAGGTACAAGACAAGACAGCAGGAAGTCAAGAGAAATGTATGTGTAAATGAGCTGAAAAGAGAGCAAATATGAGATAGGATGAGAAGTTACTGATGGATAAGAAAATATATGGTAAGAAGATGAATATTGTCAGGAAAACAATGGAACAAAGAGAAGTAATGGTGAAGGTGCAGATGAAGAAGTGATAACAGGAAAAGAATAGGTGAAAAAGAGATGGCATAATTATTTTGAAGAACCATTTAGATGGTTGTGAGATGGATGTGGAGCATTTGAGATGATATAGCATTACCTAGTGCTTTGGTGAAAAGACTGGAGGTAGCAAAAGTCTTGTATAAGTCAACTTGTTGCATTGCTGCGTTAGTAGATGTGATTGCCACTGGGTATTCTCGAGAGAGGGGAAAACATCATTGTTGATTGATTAGTTAGGTTACTCTTTGTTTGTTTGACCCAAAACTAGTTGCCTGAGGGCTGGCAGAATGCAGTTAGTTAGGTAAGGAGGACTAAAGTGAATACAAAAATTACTGTGGTGTAAGCCTTTTAAGTGTACATAGTAAGGTTTGTTGGAGCATGATGATTGAGAGGATGATGGCATACACTGAATATGTAAATGAGGAGGTAGAGGATGTTTGGATCAGGTGTTTGCTTTGAAGACTTTTTATGAGAAATACTTGAGTGAGAAAGAGAAAGTATATGACAAGGTTAGATGTAATATGTAATTTTTTGAGGCCAGTAAGATATTTTTGCAAGTAGGAAAGAAGGATGAGTGGTTCATGTTGGTAGATCTTAGTCGAGAATGTGTGGTGTCACAATGATAGTTGAGTTTGTTTATAGATGGGGTGATAAGGGAGATGAATGAAAGGTCTTAGGGCATGGGCCAGGTTTACAGCTTACTGGGGTTGTCGGGGGGATGGAGGGGCATCGGAAGTGAATCACTTGTTGTACGTAGGTGACTCATGTTTGATGGCAGACTTAGAAGGAGCTCATGACAGAGCTCTGGAAAGTTTGTGATTGGAGAAAATTGTGAGTGAATGTGGACAAAAGTTAGGTAATGGGATGTAGTTGGAAGATAAGTTAGGATGGTTTAAGAATGAGTGAATGGGGAGGACTGAGAGGAAGTGAAGCACTTTAGGTACCCTGAAGAGGACTTTGCAGATTATGGAATCTTGGGGGCTGAATTGAGTCCTGGCTTCATTGAAGATTATGTTGAAGGGGCTGTAAGCGTCTGTAAGATCATAGTTGGTTACATTTAAAGGTATAGTAGTGTTTTATCGATGAGAGTCTAGGGCCATAAATGCAAAAGAACATAAAAGTGTAGATGTATTGGAAATTAAATGTTTAGGGATTGTGTTTTGTGTGAGTTAGGTTGGCTTTGTAAGGAAAGTATGTGTAAAAAAGAGATGTGAGAAGTAAAGTTTAATTGAGAGCTAACCAAGTTGTTCTGAAATGGTTTGGATGAATAGAGAGGATGGGCAGAGTAAAAGTGACTAAGAAGGACTGTGTCAGAATTGGAGAAAGGGGAAGGGGAAGACCAAATAGTTGGAAGGACAAAGGGAAAGAGGCTTTCAGGTACACCTGGTCCCCACTTCCCAGTGACTTATCATTTGATGATGTACTTATCTAGTGTTCATGGAAAATAATGTTGAAACAAAAAAGTTTAAGAACTGCATTTAGCAATAGCAGGCAATTTCTTCAGCATTCACTATCAATTGTTTGAATCTGCCTGTTTGCATTGATTTCTCTGGTGTGAAATCCACCACATTTTTTGGTGACAAAAATGATTTTATGTAATACGAAAGATAGATAGCCAGTCCCATGAGTTAGGTTGAAGGGGAGGGAGGCAGGGATGGAGTAACCTTCACCATAGAGTCGAACCTCCCTCTTTAGGTGGCAATGCAGACCAAATTATTATGTTGTGCATGTGTTCATATTAATGGATTGCACAAATTGATATCATGTTTCAGTACAAACTCATTGAAAAGGAAATAAGATATTTAAACATCTCTTTCTGGAAACATCTCTATGACAACATTAATGAACTTATGTAACATCATTTTTTCATTGATATGAAATGGACCACATTTAAAGTTAACGAAAGTGATAACTTATTTTGCAAAAGTTAAACAGCCAGTCCTATAAGTGAAGTTGAAAGGAAAATTATAGATGATGGTGTGCTGGTGGTGGAGGATCGACAGGTGGTGAGGAGGTTGGCATTGGAGTGAACACCAACACTTACTCATATCAGCTTCCTTGATACTTATTCTGTAAATGTCTTCACTTCTGTAATTTTATGTTCAGTATTAGTCCATAATATCATTATTCATGACAGGTACGAAAGAGTCGATATACTAATGACATGCTGGCTTTCTTAGTTTGGTTGTTTTTTTTAATATCTTTCCTTCTGTAATTTTGTATTCAATACTTGCACATTACATCCTGTTTTTATTCATGACCACAACAAGCGCAATGAAATTATTAAGAGATGAGGGAGGATCTCCAACAAACTGGTGAATTCTCTTGTCCCCTTTTTTTACTTTATTCATGCAGTACACTTATGTTTACTTTTAACACTGTTTGTGTGATTAGGTGCCTAATGTATGAATTTTCCTCCTATGAATATCAGGAATGAGTAATAAAGAGGGACCTGTGGGTGGCTGGGCGGAGGAACAGGAAGGATCTTTATCCCTTACATGTTTTAGTCTCAGCTTATTTATTATTCTTAAACACAGTATTCAAATTTTTCCCATTTACTTAGAATGATAATATACTAGAACTTTTTTTTAATCTCCATCTGTAATGATACCGGGAGTGCACATATCAGGGGTCTAATCATTCAGGAAGGTGAGAAGTGAGAATGGAATAGAGTGAATTAAACTGATGTGGTGTATAGGTGGCAGCATGCTGTCACTGGGCTGAATCAAGATATATGAAGTGGTCAAGGCAACTTTAGAGTAATCTGTAAGGCTTGGCTATGGATGGTATGTTTTGTTTTCAGTGCATTATACATGACAGCTTTAGAATGGATGTGTACATATGAGGCCATATTTCATCTGTTCCTGATGCTACCTTACTAAAATGGGAGAAGCATTTGTGTTTGAAAAAGTCTATGTATGAAGCAAATGTTTAATGTTTTTAACTATAGATAGTAACTACTGGATCATTTTTCTCATTGTTATCATGGGAAGGTAATGCCATTGACACCAGATATATCAAGTGTTAATAGGTATAAAAGAACAGGGTAGACGTGAATGATAAAAGTGTACCAAGCTGAACACTACCTACTTATAATGACTTTTACTGAAAAATCCAGTTAGGTATGTCTGTTAAACTTGTATATCCCTTCTTTATTTATTGTGGATAACTTTACAGAACACAACAGAAAGCTTTTAGTCATTGTCATTGAGATGAAAACATATCTGTTTGCCATTTTTGTGTGCAAAGAATTTTTGACATAAATGTGATGTTAGATAAATGTTGAACTGTATGTAATGGATGTTCATGCATTTGTAACATTTTGTTGAGGAAACTATCACCGAGATTATATGATAAATTCCTTGAGGTCTGGCATTCTGATAATTAACTAGACCCTATCATTCTGATACAATATGGCAGCTTTTACTGGGGTTAATTGTAGTTTTCATTAGATTTAAAATTTCAGTAATTTATGGGAGGACAATTCTTTGCTCCAGTATGTCAGATGAAGTTGTAGTTTGACTTAGTAAATTTAAAAGTTTTGAAAGTGGTGGGAAAGACTAGAACATTTGCTTACACACATGTGCCCATCATGCCTTGGTTTATACTTAAGTGTGGCTTGTGCATGTATGCCTTTCATACTAAGATTTCATGCCCTTTCAAATTTTAGAATCATCTTTTCAGTATTAAAGGCAGTATTCAAAAGGGACACCTGTTATATGGTGATGCACTATAATTGTAAACTGGGTACCTGAATTCATCCCCGGGTTTTGGTTTGATTGGGGAAAGGGATCTTTTTCATTATATGTGCAGAGGTCATCCATCTGTCACCCAAGAATTTGAGGCTAGCAAACCCCTGTCATCCTGTAAGGATTCAAGCCCTCTTGATAGGACGTAGTATAAATTCCCTAATCTTTAGCCTGTATGGATAGCTGCAGTGCTTAAGTCTGTTGGGGATAGTATGGTCCTTGCTCTGTTAGTTAACTTCTTTTCTTGGAAAGGGTTTAGCTGATTATATTGCTTTTTTTTTGAGCTACTTGCCTCCCATTAGGCATCACTCATTACAGAGTTCTCCGTATATAGAAGGCTGTTACTGAGCTTTATGCAAAGCTGACTATTGTAATGGATAATAGCTTTTATAAGAGTGTAGGGGATTGTTAAGTAGACCTTGTAAGGTTACGTTGGATAGTTAGTGTAAGATGGTTTGCTGATTGTTGAGATAGTCAGTGGAGTGTATATTACTGCAGTACAAAGAGAACATGCTAATTCTTGCATTGTAATGGTAAAATGCATTATCTGATGGTTAATCTTTGATTAGCACAGATATCTCAATCAGCAGTCTGTCTTCAGTGGAACATTCAAAGCTTTAGTAGCCACGTTATATGCTCATAACCTTGAATAAAAGCACATTTGATGTTAAAAGTTCTGAGGTAGTAATGGCTAACAGCCTCTATGGTAAGTGGTATAGTAATGCGCTTGATGGTGGAATGTTTACCTGTAAATTGTTTGGTGTGGTGCATGATGCTGCGGGCTATGGCATACCCTTTCAATTCAGGTAAAGTAGATGTCTTTAGGTTCAGTTTACAATTTAGTTACAATTTCCCATGATAATCGAGGTATTGGTCAACTTGCATAAGGCAGCATTTTCCCTGTGTCATGAATTTTTTGTAATTTCAAACAATATTCTTTCTTCATATTTTTTTATGATTATTTTGAGGTTATAGATTAAGAAATACTTATTGTGCACTGAATCAAATTTTTATTACATGTCAAATAACTGAGTACGATTAACTTTTTTGACTTTTAATTTCATGACACATTAACCTCAAAAATGATTATAAATAATGTTTTATATTATTATATTTTAAGTGTGTATATGATTTTGTGGAAAATGATAATCCTGTAATGAGAATGCTATTGGCTAATTTTCAGTTTGAACACTGGAAAGCATTGTACAGTGCTTGCTAAAGGGTCATTAATTGGGCTGTAATTCTAAAAACTTATAAGTTTTGCATTTACGTTATATTACAAATGTGCTTCTTTTATTGTTATCGTAGGTTTTTGAACATTTAACTTCACTTAAAGAGAATTTTATATTGAGTTTATAAAAATTTAGATAAGAAAATAAGTATTCTTATACATGAATACAGCTAAATAGTTTGTCTGTGATAGTGATTAAGAAGCACATTTGTTAAATAACCTGTGATGGGAATGAACTCTGGGCTGACTTGTCTGCTTTGTGGTGTCTGGAGCCCATCGTGTGTGGTCTTTGCTTCTACTCGGCATTAACTATGGTCTTGTTGCTTCTGTTCTTGTAACTTATGCACCACCTCTTCATATTGGGGCTCATCCCAAGGGCCTCATGGGCACATGTGACTTGTTCGTCATTACACGCTGACTTGATATGGGGATGGGATTGAACGAAACTCATACGTCACTGGTGTTTTGGGATCCAATCCAAACCCTTGACAGTTTGCAAGGGAATGAATGTGAAAAATCACTGCCACTCAACCTTTCAACCAACCAACCAACCTTCCTGCACCCACCCACCCAGTCAACCAACCAATCCACCACTACCACCACTACCACCATCACCACCACCACCACCCACGAGGCTGCTGCTGGCATGCTTGGACGGCGGACCACAGGGCACAGGCACTGCTGGGCAGTGGGAGCACCTACTGTCCTGTTGCTGCTCCTGGTACTGCTGCTGCTACTACTGGTCATGTGTTGTTGTGCTACTGGTGACCTGGTGACAGTGCTAGAGCTGTCGGGTGGGGCCAGCAACTGGGCACTAATGGTGGGCATTAAACTGGCATGTGGGACACTCACCTCACCACCAGGCTTGGCTAACCTCACCTCAAGGCTTCACAAGGCTGCCTGAGGCAGGCACGGTCTGGATGGCCCAGTGTGGGCGGCAGCAACTGCCACGGCTTACACCGGGCATGCACAGCGGGGCATGGGCTGACTGACACTGTTGCTGCTGGGCTGTTCACAGGGCTGCTACTGCTGCTGCTGCTGTTGCTGCCACCTTCAGGGCACATGGCACAACCAGCTTCTTGGAGGCACTTACATGCTGCTTAAGGCTAACTACCAATACTTGACACTCTATACTGACTGTCAAGATGAGGTCGGGCAGGGAATTAGTAATGGTCAGCTCTCCACCACAGGCCCTGACTGGACCCTGCAGCAGCTCAGCCCATGGTGGGCATCAGTGTTACCAGCCCTCACACGTCACCACCACCATCATCGCCCTCCAGCCTTTCGCCCACCAGCTCTTCACCCAACCATGGCCCATCTGCCATCTGTACGTTCTTCATTGACTGCTGGCGGTGGCGTTGCGGGCAGCACCGGCGGAGGTGGCACCGGCACTGGACGTTCTCATGGAAACTCATCACCAGGGAAGGGAGTGGATGGCGTGGGTGGAGGGACAGGAGGGAGCAGCAGTCCCCGGCCTCCCCTCCAGCTTCCACTTGACCAGATGTCATTGGTTGCAGCTCTAGGAAAGGAGGTGTCGCCGCAGATGGTCCAGGCATTACAAGCTGTTGCCGCCCGACGTGAGAGCTTCTCCTCAGCAGCCAAGCTGTATGCAGTGTCAGTGACCACACTTTGGCGATACTCCAAGAAGCTTGGATTGTCAGAACCCTCTCACAAATGATAGGGAGGTGGTTCAGGCCACCTTTCCTCCCCTGCTCATATGCTCACTGATTTGCCTTTTTTGCTCACGTATCTAGGGGAATTTCCCCGTACTTATAACTGCTCACAAATGACAGGAGGGTCACTTGGCCCAGCTCAATGTCTGCATGTATCCTGTATGTACACTTAAGCAATGACTCATCCAATATACTCCACAGTTTGCTCACTTACAATACCATATATCCATTTATAGCTTTGACAGGTGAATAAATAAGGTTTTGCATGTAGTTTGTGTTTACTTTTCCTCAGAATGAAATAATTTTATATAGGGAAATCTCAGGAAACATATTTTATAGAAGTATTAATCATTGGTCTTTTTATTTAAGTTTCAATAGTTGCTACTCCTTATAAGTTAAAGACTTTAGAGGAAAATTTTTGGAAAATATACTAGTGGTAATTGGAGAATATGGAGATAGATTGAGGCTTGGGGGGTGTGAGGTGTGGGCAGGAGGCTGACCTCTGCTGTTTTCTCGCCCGCAGGGTCGGTGTGTCGGTGGGGCGCAGGAGAACCCCCCTCGTTGGAGTCGCTCCTGGCAGGGCCTTACACCCCTCCAGGCCCCCCAACTCCTGCTTCCTCCCCTCCACACCCTATCCTGCCATCATCCCCACTATCCCCATCGTCCCTCCTCCCATATCCTATGCACCCTCCACCCCCAGCCTATCTTGCCCATAAGGGATGGCCCCCTCAGTTCCGCAGGATGTCTCCAAACATGCTTATGGCAATTGAGGCTGTGCGCTCAGGAAAAATGGGGTTCACACAGGCTGGAAAAACATTTAGTGTCAACGGTCGTACACTTTGGGTATACTACCGCAAACTAGGTTATGAAGTCCACAACACTTTTCGAGGGAGACGACAGAAAGGCTCTGTTAATACTACAAGTGAAGTCCCGCCTGAGATGCCAAATGTTAACTGTGCAGGATCTTCACAACAGCAAATGATTACTGATACATTAGTTCCAGAACAAGAAGATTTATCACTTGCAGCTAACAATGATCAGATACCTGAAACCAAGATGAGTGGATCAGTTGACCCTGTGGAACAGTCTTACACCTATGGCCCGCACCAACCAACATCAGAGATCCCTAATGATGATATGCAAGATGATGCCTCAAGAGCTCTTCAGTCGCTGTTGGAATCATTTAATTTACGAAATATCTGGACAAGTCCAACTTAAGAAATGTAGTTGACAATTAAGTGAAAAGTGCTCTGTACAAGCTATAGATTGCTTATTCCTTTCACTTGTTTTGCCCAAGTGTTGTTGCACATTTAGATGCTGTACTATCTAGGGATTATTTTTATACTATGGGAATGATATTCAGTTTAAAAAGGACTTCTAAACATTCCCAGTATGCAGTCTTTTAAGTATTCATTCAGTGTGGGCTTTTTGTTTACAGTTAAGGTATCTGTGATAGAAAAGAATCTCTTAAATTTAGTCAGTGAGATGGAAAAAGAATCTCATGTATTTATTCTGTGATGGCATGATCTCACAGCACCAACTACTTATTATTGGTATATTATGTTGCAGCTGCAGAATGCTGATATTCTCAAGATGTATGGTAAATACCCAATTGGCCCTTCTTTACTGTAAAGATGACCATAATATTAAAGACATCTAATGAACACTGAACAGAATGGCAAATGTGTAATCTTTGTGGTTTTCAAAAGTTGTGGAGAGAAGACCAGTGTTGCAATTTGTGTAGCAATGACTGCTTTTGTTTGTGCTTGCTTTGACTCGTCAGTGGTACAGTGGCTTGTGTTTATTTAATGTGAGATTATGTATAGGATATTTCTCATCAGTTTATGATAATGCCTGTTAGTTTTCAGGCCCTAAGTATATAAGTTGGATGATATTTATGCTTGATGCTGTAATGTGTTAAAAACATTAGGAGTGAATCATAGTTACCATTTTTGCTTAGCATTCATCACTCAGATGCAGTTTTCCTCCTGTGTTTGGAACATTTGACAGGGAGTGTCTTGAGGCTTGGATTAGTTACCACGTATCACACATTGTTGTGGACTAGACCTCTTTAGATATAAAGCTGTCCTTTGGTATGGAGTGACTTATGTGTTAGTAAGCCACTGGGATGTGCCACTGACGAGAGTTTTCTCCACCGCAGGGGTCGTGGGTGTCGTGGGCCTCCTTCCCCCCCAACCTTCTGCCAGCCAACAACTCTATATGTACTCTAACTCAGCATATCCAAAACTTCAGGCAGCTAATGGTTCTACTATAACTATCCGCAACGGCACCCCTGAAAGTTTCTTGCGTGCCATAGATGAGGTGCGGGAGGGCAGAATGGGTTTCTGTAAAGCTGGCCGCCTCTATGGGGTCAGCCATGCAACTCTGCAGAAG
>JAUUDZ010000010.1:325865-346622 GCA_032361705.1 Panulirus versicolor | reverse complement strand
TATATATACATATAAAGGTGAGATCACACTTTAATAGTTCATATGATTTTATTTGACAATTTTTCTATACATGTGGCATGACATGTTTCATTGAGACAGTCCACCTCATCCAGTACCAGTACCTAACTAAAGTTATTTAAATCCCCACATCAAAATAGAGTGCAGCCATCTAGTGTCTCATGACAAGGGTTGACATGGGTAGCTGGATTTTTTTTTTCTTTTTTAATTCTCTCATAATGATTTGGTTAATGACAGGATGGGTTTTAAAGTTGCCTGGGGACAAATTAAAGTTCTTGGTATTAGTAATTAAGAGATTCAGTGATGCATATTGCATAATCAGCTGAGGGTTATGGAATAACAAGATTTTCCTACAGTGAGCACTGTGTACTTGTCCTACCTTTTGGCAAAATGGTAGGAGTAATAGATTGATGCATTAGAAACATTTAGGCTGGAGCATTAGGTAGTTGTAGTCATTAGGAGACTGCAAACACTGCACTGGAGTTACCCTCTCCCGGTGACCTGTTAAGGGTAAGTTACTAAAAGCCAAGAAGCGGCACTAGAATTAATAAGTTATGGAGACTGTTGTCATGGTCATCACATTATGGCATTCCAGGTGGGACAGACATCAGAGGTATAGATAAATGCTTATATTGTATATTTTTGTCACCAAAAGTGCTATTTAGTAGAACATGTTCAAATGTTGTTCTGCTTTTGACTGTATATGCAAGTGGTAACGCCAGGTTTTGTGTGTTTTAAGTAGCAAAAACTACCTACACTCACGGTATAAGTTGGATATTTCTGAGTGAACCAAAGTGCTAAATACCCTTGTTTCACCCAATGTATTCATATCATAGAAGTATGGTTAAAGAATCTTAACATTTATATGATTAGTGTATAATTTTAATTGTTTTGATCTTACATCCAACATGAAAACATAGTAAATGTGTATCAAGTAGTATTAATACTAATTGAAACTATTTCAGACCCCTTTGCTGATGCAGCACATGGGACAGACAAGGATGTCCAGGATGGCCTTGTGCATATAAGGTTAGTTTTGGCATATTTTGAATGAATGTGATATACTTTGTAATTTTGTTACATAGAGGGGTAGTGAAGTTTGACATTATTTTGTGTTAATGTAATCTGCTACATGCTGAGTGTGGGGAATGACCAGGAATATTATAAGGAGTCACCAGGATTATTACTAGAGAATCAAAAACGTAACCCCCCTCCCAAAGTACAAGTTAACGTGGTAGGTAGTAGTTGATAGGCAGCCACTGATAGGTAGATATATTACCAGTTCTGCATGCATGGGTGTCTGGAGGGTTAGTGATAACTGCATAGTGCTATTACTTCAGTGGTTGTAAAGTTGCACTTCTCTGACCCAGGTAGGTGTTTTTACTTTCTGCCTCACCCACACATGGACTGCTGGCAACTCTGTCCACAAACATACAATCTCTCCCTGTCGTGCACAACACAGCTCAACTTGCACATCTGTGGGCATCAGAGGTATAAATTAATACATAGAAAGTGAGCAGGGCAGCTAATGCACCCCAGTGAGTTAGGCATCCTTGCCTTTTGTCAGCCTTTGAGGATGGGTCCATCCAAATTCTTTATAAAGATGCATTCCTACATCCACCCCATGTAGATGGGACAAAAGTTTATGTTAGTTAAGGAAATCTTTCCCCAATCAGACTGTCAAAATTCAGTAATGCTGGGAACTTGGTAGCTTTGAGAGAGTTCTTGGAGTGGTCTGGGATGATATAATTTTTCATAGAAAACCATGAAATGGTTTTGTTTACTGGTATGTTTTGAAGACAAAAGTGTTGCCAGTAGATGCCATTAATATATAAAGAATGCAAGTAATAGAAACAATAATCTGTGAAGTCCAAAATTATTGCACAGATATGTACAAGGTTTACCTGTTTAAGTAGGATAAATAGGTCTCAAGTGTGATGGCCTCTAGTAACTGCTAAGAGGAGTAGCACTTCTTTTTCTCAGATATTAAGGTAGGTGATCCTTCTTAATAAACAGGGTAAGGAAAGAGTGTCATAATGTGAAGAAAAGTGTTGACTTTTATTAAGAAATACATAACTGATTTGTTGTACATAAGATGGATGAAATTCATCCAGCCTTTCAGCTCTCTCAGTTGTTTTCTTGGACTTAAATTTATGGAATCTTTTTACTGTGGATAAAGATGTTTCAGAAAAGGGGATTGATAAGATAGTATGGATAATTTGAAAGCTGTAGATAACCTTTCATTTTGTATGATTTACTCAGAATATTACATAAATGGTGATTTGAATGGACGCAGGATACATGAAGTCTTGGTATTTTGAGCCACAAATCTAGGATAAGCATCTTGAGATCCTTTCAAATATTGAAAATTCATCTCAACTAAAAACAAAGGAATGTATTGTTTAATTTGCTGAATTCCCCTTACCTGTAACACATTATGTTGATGAACATGTAGTTTTAAGGTATGGAGCATTCAGTATGTTTGTGCACACCTACTTTTTTTTTTAACATCAAATACCACACTCCCAATCAGTTTATCATTGTAGTTAGCTCTTTTAAGTTTATTGAAATAGTTTGCATCATTAACACTGCTTCATATTTGTGTGATTTCATTGGTTAGGAGAATGTAGGAGTCTGCAAACACTGCACTAGAGCTGCCCTCTGCCAGTGGCCTGTTCAGGGTTAGGCACTAAAGGCTAAGAAGCAGCACTGGAGTTCATTAAGTAATGAGAGACTATTGTTGAGGCCACCCCTTTGAGTGAGTTCCAGGTGGGAACAGGCATCGAGATATATTGATATTTAGATAGGAGAATGTCTTTCAAGACTGAAATCCTTCTTTATTGATTTCCCAGCTTATGGTGACTTGAAGTTTCATGCTTTACCTCCACATAATACATATAAAATTGATCAGGGTAGTCTTGAAAATATTAAGATTTCTTTGCCATATTTGTTGCTGTAATTAATATATAGTATGTCATTGAGATGGCCTTTCCTCTCATCCCTTCAGTGCCTGGAAAAAAATTAATAAATTTAGGACATAAAGCTAATAATACTGAGAGGATATTTATTTTTTAGGAGTAGGAAATGGTAGTTGGTAGGCAGCCACTGACCAGGGAGGTACATTACTGGTACTAACCGCCTGGGTATTGGGAGTATTGGTGACAGCTGTGTAGTGAGCCAGCACTTTAAGAATTGTTAAGTTGCACTCCTATATGACCTAGGTACCTGTCTTTCCTTTCTGCTTTGTCCACATTATCTGCTGGCATTTTGTCCATGATATACAATCTCCTTGTCACACACAACACTTAACCTTAACATCTCATTCTTTATAAGTAGATTTTCATGTAGTGAGCGCTGTGCACTAGCCCTGCATTTTGGCAAATAATGCATGTATTAGGCAGGAGCATTTAAAGTAATAGGTAGGGATAATAGGTGAGAGCATTTGGTAGGAGCCTCTAAAAACATTGTACGGAGGTGCCCTCTGCCATTGATCTGTTTAGGGTGAGGCACTAAAGCAGGGATTCCCAACTTTGGGGTTGCTAAAGTGTGTGTGTGTGTGTGAAAAGCCTTGAAAATGTAGATGTTTTTTCATATATATGTCACAGTCTCTTCAGCACATGACCTCTTCCAGGAGAGATCAGTAACTCGGTTCTGGTTTGCTATGCATCAATCGTATTCCAATGTCAGTATGTTGGCCTTTTGTGTTCTGCCATTCACCTTCACCTATCTTTGTGAGTCTTGGTTTTCCACACTTGTCCAAATCAAAACGAAGAGCAGAAGCAGACTGGATGTCAAGGTTGACATGAGACTGTCCCACAAACCCCCAGCCATGCAATAGCAAGGCTCTTCTCCGATGCAGTCCCATCCATCCCACTAGTTAGGTTGGTGAGTAGATGAAATGATGGGTATCAGGAAGTAAAAATATGAACTTGGTTTAATAAACTATATAAATGTACCTAATGACATTGTATGATGTATCATAGAAGCAGTTAAATCTATTATTTATAGTTTTGTTGTTTCACGTTTTCACTTCTTACTAAAGGGATTGTCGAATGACTGAAACTGAACAGGCTAAAATAGGTATTTTTAGAAAGGGTTTGAGACCCACTGCACTAAAGGCTAAGAAGTGGCACTGGAGTTCATTAGGTAGGAACATTATGCTAGAGCATTTTGGTAGTAGAAGTAGGTTGAAACATTAGATACACACATTAGATAGATAGTAATACCCAGTAGGAACATTAGATTTTAATGACTGCACTGGAGTTGCCCTATGCCAGTCATCTATTAAGGATGAGGCTTAGACTAAAGACTAAAGTGGCACTGGAGTTCACCAGTTTTGTTGATTCTTTTGCCGTAAACACACACACACCCAACATGTGCACACACACATACCCAACACGCGCGCACACACCCAACACGCGCACACACAAGTTCCCAAAGGGAATGGGCATAGGAAACTATTCCTCAAATAGACCACAAGTTTCAGCTGGGAACCAGAGAGGGGAAAATTAGTTAATTAAATATTTTCATATGTAAACAAGGATACCAATCTACAGATGTAATTGCCATATTTACAGACATACAGCCACAGAACATAATGTTAGCTGCTTATCTCACTTTCACAAATGCAAATACAGCAAGTTTCCTAAATGTATCCTTCCAACAGAATCCAGCAGCGCAATGGCCGGAAGACACTCACTACGGTGCAGGGTCTGTCTTCTGGCTATGATTTAAAGAAAATTGTCCGTGCTTGCAAGAAGGAGTTTGCATGCAACGGCACTGTGGTTGAACACTCAGAATACGGAGAAGTGAGTACTTGAATAGAACCCGTTTTTAAGGATTAACGCAAATTAAAGTACATCAGATTATCGCATAACTAAAGATATGGGTATTATTGCTCATGAGATAGCAGGAGAATGCTGTAATGTCTTCTGTTTCATTTGATTCATATATCAGCTGACTTGATAATAAATGCACAGAAAATCATCTAAAAACCAGATTTGCCTTTCTTTACTTTAGGACTGGATTGTCTGGCTAGGTTTGTAAATGGTTATTGTTTAAATGAAACATATAAATGATGTATTTACAGGTGTTGCAGCTGCAGGGTGACCAGCGAGAAAATATTTGCCAATTCCTGACCAAGGTGGGGCTAGTTAAGGCTGACCAGATCAAAGTGCACGGCTTCTAATGCCCCACCTATACATAGAACTGCCCCGCTGTCCGGTGCCCTGGTCATGCCACTAGTTTCCCAACTTGTCCCACACGACAGAAGTTCCCCCACTGCAGCTGCCACAACTTGATAACCATGTGATACCCTGTGTCCACTTGGTTTCATGTCGATGATACTGATAATTTTGAATACTTCCAACGCTAAGATCATTTCTATGATCCCAGCCGAAGCTAAGGGTTCGGAGTCTGGAGGAGAACTAACGGAGGCTCAGTAATACTGAGATATCAATTATTGTGGGAGTGGCGGTGGCGGGAGGGATGCGGCCAACTGGGTGGCCGTAGCACAACATCACGATATAATCCAAGTGCCACGCCTCCTAGCAATAACATCGTTATTATGAAATATTACACTAGGTTTTCATAAATGCTTGCCTCCCAGTAGGACATGTACACTTGTACAGAATTCACTTGACAGCTTCAGAACTAGGATGTATCTGGATGATTGTATAGATGTTTTCCGGGAATGATTGTTTATGTTAGAGCGAGCACGAGGACTGTATTGATTTTTCAGGCTGTTATTTTTCTACACAGTAATCACTCAAATTGGTTTTTAACGTCAGTGTTTTATGTTTGTTTGGTGTCTAGTATGGCTTGTCAATGATGTATAACCAAATAAAAACCTTTCAATAAAAGTGGAAAATCCCAAATTGATTTTATTAACCTTGCTTGCATGAACCTCAAGTGTTTGATTACAGATTTGTTACTCCGCTGTGAACAGCTTGAAAATTGCAAAATAAAATGAGTAGTGGGTACAATGTCATGGGAAGTCACTGGCAAACTCAAAAGCTGGGGGCACTCCTCAGAAATAAACTTTTTTAGAATATTTCAAATTTGTTCACAGTTTCCTGTGTTTGTGAGATGGAGGCAGGAACAGGCAAAGAAAGTATTTGCTCACATTCTTTCTCTAGCTGTCCTGCAATGCATAGAAACTACAGACTTTCCATGGTTACCCCTGACTGCTTCATTTGCTTTGATTCACATTATCAGCACATGTTGTGCACACGTTTCAACCTCCTGCACGTTCAGTCCCCAAGCACTTTAAATCTTTTTTCATTCCATTTTAGCATCTTATTTTATGTCCCTCTTTTCACTGTCCTCTCTCAAACTATCCTCAGTCATTCATTGTATGTTTTAATAATTTCAGCACATCCCCAAGCTTTCAATCCATTCCCCCAGTCCTGTCTTACCTTATCATTACTTAAACAAACCATCTCGCCACATATTGTTCTTAAACATTTCACTTCCAACTCATTCAACCCTCCTCCATATATCCTTATGTATAGCACTTGCCTTGCATTCAATATATTATTGTTGGGCGTTCTAAACTTTTGCCTACCAAAGATTGACTTCCGTGCATTCATGTTCCCACAACCTTTGCCTCCCACCCACCCTATATGACTTGCGTCCACTTCCATGGTTCCATTCACTGCCATGCCCGCTCCCAGGTATCTAAATCACTCGATTCAAGTATTTTCTATTTAAACTCATAAACCACTAAGGTGTACTAGCGCTGCTAAACGTAAAATTCGTGATTTTATTCACATTTACTCCACACACTCCCTAACCCAGATGCCAACTTCTCCAGTAACTCAAAATCTGCCACCAGTGCCATGTCATCAGCAAACAAATGACTTGCTTTCCAGTCTCCCTCACCCACTACAGATGGCATACTTCACTTATCACTACATTCATAATCAAGACCATAGTTACCTCCCACACTCACCTTCTCCCAGCTTGCACACAGGCCTTGCTCCCCTGATGACTTGTTTCTATTTTTCCACACCACGTAATCATAAGACCTTCCACAAAGTATCTTCAACCCAACCATATTCCTCCTCTAGATCCAGAAATGCCTTATACAAATCCTTGTTTTTCTAAACGCTACTCACATTCTTCCACACAATGAACTAAACCCATGCATCCTCTACCACTCCTGAACACATACACAAATGTTCCTGACCAATTATGATTATGCATGCCACCACTTTCTCTTGCCACGACTCTCTAACTCTCCCATACAACTTACCATAGACAGTCAACAACTTGTACCTCTGTAATTAGAAAACATCTTTGTCCCCTCAGCATTCATATATGCATTCCGCTAATTCTCAGGCACCTCACCATGATCCTTGCATAAACTAAAAATCTAAGACCCCAATCATAAAAACAGTCGCCCCCATAAATTCAACAGCAATACAATAACCATACTTATCATGCAAGGCTTTCATCACCATTCCACCAAACAATGTGCCATGACTTCTCATACCTTCCCAACCCAAATACCGTATCATCAAAGGCTTTCAACATTTTTTAATAAACTATTCTTTTCGCTACCTGTTACCACATTCCCATTTACCTCCTTCCTCTGAGTTCCCATGTTTTTTTTTTTCGCATTATTTACTTCCAAAACATCTATACTCCCTGAAGTTTGTCAATACTCGCTCCACCAACTCTCGTCTACTCTTTCCTCCCGGCTCCTGCACCTTCTTAATCGGACACTTTCTCTTGTGCCTCTCCTAACAATTAGCACTCCTTTTTTGTAAGTGCTGCCCATACACCTCTTTGCTCTTACTAGCAACAACTTGCTACCCTTCCTCAATAGCCTACTCTAGCATGCAACACTTCTCTCGCACGTCAACACTCACTAAATATCTCCCATTCCTCAGTCACTTCTACCCTAGGCATTTCTTCGCACGCCTCTCTTCCAAACTGGGTTCCTTGCTACATCATCTCTCCTATACTGACATTTCCAAAAACATCGTCTTCACCCTGCACAAAGTTACACTGCGAGTGATGGTCACTCACCTTTGGTAAGGCCCGTATCATTGGCAGTATAGTACCGACAAAAAGAACTTGTTACTCCATAGGTGTCTACATTTCTTACTACAGGAATAGTACAGCTTTTGGCAACAGAAATCTATAGGAAGATCTTGGGTAACACCAGGACTTTCATAGGAATTAATCCTGGGATTAATTGTCAAAATAATTAAACCTTTGCTTTCACCATGTGACGAATACAGATCAGTTGCCCCTCTAAGCACATTCATATCCATGTCTTGCATGTCTTTCAGTGTGTAATCCAATGATGTCCACATACCATCTTTCATCCTCGCCTAACGCATACTTGAACATGTCCCTTCGTAAACCAAGTATTCATTAAGTAACGGGTAGTCTATATAATGGAACTGTGGAGGATTAGTTTCACTCAAAACAGTTTGCTGAACGCAATCTTCCCTAAACCATTGCCTGCGAGAAATCAAGCAAGGCAACTTAGATGCAACTGTGAAATGAACAGCATAAATTCGACCCTCCACTTGACAGCAGGGTTAAAGGAGGAGCCGATACTTGCGTGAAATCAGAATATTATCTTTTGAGCACTACTTTAGAGGCGACAATAATGAATCGGAAATAAAATCATTTATTCTCATACTTCTGCATACATTTTTTTCAACTGATACCAGATAGATTCTCAGAAATCTCTTGTTTCCCAGTCAACCATCTCTAACCCTATCCCTGTATTCTGTTTTCTACAGTTTTCTCCAGTGTTTCCCACCTTACTAACACTACCATTAGTAAATCCTTTGTCATCACCTGTAACACCACCACTACCACCATTTATGCAAACCCATTTGCAACCACCATTACCACCACTATACCCACCACCCCCCTTGATATCACCTCTGTCACTAGTACCATTACCATCGTCTGTACCACTAGTGCCCTCTGCAATCACCACTATTACCACGTGCAATCCCCTCTGCCACAAACACTACCAACTCATCTTACATGACCTATGCCATCCCCTTTACAATTACCTAAGTCGCCATTTCTGCAACCAGCCCATCTGCCAAATCATGTCTACAACCAACATTACCATTACCCCTGCCACATTTTTCTCCATCTTTGCCAACTACTTTATAACCACCACCCCAGCCAATCTCTGTGTTAACCATTCCCTCTGCCACTACACCCTCTCACCACATCAGCCATTCCCAGTCACACTTAGGATTTATTTATTCGGGACATCATACAAACGCCATTCTTTATGACGAAACTATGACTATTTTAGTATTACTTTCAACGAGTTCTCGTCTGGGCCGTAAGTTCATCAAACGTAATGAAGTCACCATTATCCCAGACCTAAGATTGGTGAAATATATATAATACCGATATCTTGTCTACAAAATTACTTCCAGATTTCAAATGTATATCATATTCACGAGAAACGGGACGTCTACAGTATCTGCTGCAACTGCCTGAGTAGTTACAGACTGCCACCTAATTAAGAGCTGTACAAGTTCAACTGAACAATGAACATCATATCCCAGTAAATAATGAGACTTTGGTTACACCTTGGTTCCTCGCTTGAATCAAAAGGTTTCTTTACAAAAACAAAGAAAAGCCAACTGTGTTTTACCAACCCTGACTCAAATATATAAATATCGGGAAATCTTGTCAGCCTAGTGTACGGCGAGTCATAGCGCCAGGGCCGCTCTGTAACGTGGCAGAACTTGTTAAGAGTACAATGTTCATATTTATACTGGTTGAGATGAAACATGAAAAAGACGATCCTTAGATTGGTCTTCTAGTCTCTTTACGGTAAATGCAGTTGATAAGGACATAATGATAAAATGAATCGGATTTCAACAGGAAAAAATACTTAATGCCTAAGCTCTACAAAGTCATGGAAAGATCTTGGTCGATTAGTGAACATGTTCACATACAGCAGCCCGAGTCTTAAGGAGTATGTGTAGTAACGAAAGAGTTTATAATTACAGTGCTACTCATATCCTGTATATTACTATATAAGAATACCACACAAATGTAATGCGTTAGCTTAGTTCATACGACGGGCTGGAGAGTTCCCTAGTTTCCTTACAATATGTATTTTAATAAAACTGTGTACTTCTTCCGTTTTAATGGACATGAAATGCTGAAGTACATTTCCTGTACACTGGGTTTAGATGGATCATGTTATCAAAATCTGGAATTCAATGATAATTAGTCAAAAAATGTGATACTGTGGTATATGTTTTTTACTTGTACGTCTGTGGATATGTAACGGGTACACGACGATCCCGTAGACTTTAGTAAATACGCAGCGTATATAGACAGCAATAAGAAAATGGGAGGCTCTTACCTCCGCTTCACTCATCTATATACCTCTTTACATGAACATATTGGAAGAGATGGGCCAGTA
Organism: Panulirus versicolor; assembly: GCA_032361705.1. Lineage (NCBI taxonomy): Eukaryota > Metazoa > Arthropoda > Malacostraca > Decapoda > Palinuridae > Panulirus > Panulirus versicolor. Next base: position 336,175 of record JAUUDZ010000010.1, on the reverse strand, counting down.
GTGTCCCATATCTCACTCGCGTCCCATTTCCAATTTTTTGTACAATAAATTGTTTACTCGTGCACTTCACGTATCTTCTATTTCAACGTACATTTCAAAATGAAGCGTTGAACAAAATTAGAGCCAGAGCAGTTTTTATGTAAACCTTATTAACTGACAATTACTGTAACATTGTTTTCTGCACGCTAGAAATTTCATTTCTTTTATTCACATTCACACCTAACTTGTTTTTCTCCGTATCAGAGAAAACATACTACATTATTTTTTTCAGATTATTTCAGGTCAGAGGCCAGCCCTTAGATCATAGTGAAGATACATGAATTTACACAATACCCTCTACACCACACTTTCATTTGTTTTCTAGTGAGTAGCCCCAATGTTCTCCCATACTGTTGGTCAAATTCATCAGCAACGTCCCAGTCCTCCCAGTGTTCTCCCATACTGATGGTCAAAATCGTCAGCAATGTCCCAGTCCTCCCAACTATTCTAAACGCAGTACTTTGAACATCACCGTTAAAGTGACTGATTCCAACGTATACTTAAGAGGTTAATAGCTTAACTAACCCTGCAAATTTCCGGTTCATTTGTTACAATATTGTTGGAAAAAATGTGTAAACCTCAAAGCACCCACTTCCCCTTCATTATATGATGGTATCTAATGAGAAATCCAGGTTAACATGTGAACATTTCACATTATATCCTATAATGACTTCTATATTGTCTGAATCAATGATCAAAGACAAGGACGGTAAGAAACGGTGAAAACTCTTTATGGTGCCTCACACCTTGTGAAATGTGCATTGGTCTCCCTAGGTCTTTGCTAGAATGGACATGACATTTCGTCAATACACACAATATTCATATATTCATCTATATATCTATAATAACCCAGAACCTCATCCTAAGAAAGAGTCCAGTGTTACCCATAACGCCTTCCTCCAAACAAGTTGCGCTACTTCTAGTACCTGGGCAATGAGGACTTCTTTGAAATGAGTTCTTTGACGAGACTGTTACCCCCTGGGAGTAATGCTGCCTCATCAGAGGTAACTTTATATTTGCGGTGCAAACTCATGTAGGTGGAGTACGGTAACGCCCCCATCCAGGTAAAACACCAAACTGTACAATTTGCATATCACCTCACACAGTATATAATGCCACTATACTACAAATACATTTTAAGATCCGACAGTTAATGTTTAGTATTCCGTCTACTGTAGCTTTGTACACTAAAACAAATTAGATAGTTCAAATAATATTACTACAATTCTAAAACATCAAGAGATTATCTGAAATGGCAAATACATACATTAGCTCTGCATTCACTACAGTGTGTTAGTTGCATATGTGTCTCGTAATCACTTGAATTCTATGGGGGGGGGGATATGATTAATTAATAATCAATATGACTCACTAGAATAATGGGTTTCAAAGGTAATTGTCTAGAACAGCTACGCATCGCTATTTGCTTTAAAAATTAATTTTGTTCTGTCATGCCAGAGAAGCATTTAAAGAACATAAAAGATCTGCTACATTTTAATCTAGTACCCGAAGTAAAATAAGGCAATATAGGTTATATGTATGATGAAAGTGTTCGACAATTGATATAACTTTTCAAAACATCAACAGAACTTTAAGAAAGCCTTAGCTAGTGGCCAAAAGTGAAAATATATATATATATATAAACAAAATTAGTCAGCTCCTCGGATTAGCATGGCTGTTCCTTAACGTCTTTGATTTTCATATAATGACCTAACGATGCAACATTTTCTGTAATACTCTACAATGGTCTTATTGTGTTCCATACAATTTAATGCTCCAAATTATGCAACGAAGCTGCTATTATATTCCTTACACACAGATCAAGCTATACAGAGCAAATAACTCAATAATGAAAATTAATAACCATGCGGAGCTGCTCTGGAAAATTACCTGTGAAAACCAATATTCTGGTCAGCCATCCAATGTCCATACATCCTCCAACAAGCTCTTAACATTTCCAGTATTCTAAAGACATTCTTAAGACACTAATGCTTGTTGAAAGTGCAACACCTATAATGAGATGCAACATACTACGCCGTTGTTAATAAGGATACGGGATAGTTCGTAGTGCGAGAAATACTTTAACAGACGAGGCGATCTTGACTCAACATCGAGAAATGCACCCATGGACTCCTCATTCTTTGCTCGAATCTATTATGTTCTTATACAGAATACCAACCTAATACAACGACTTAAAAGTAACTGTTGAAGGTGCTGTACATTCAATTATTGCACATCCATTGACATCGTCGATACTGAGAGAGAAGAATCGCCGTGCCCTTAAAATGGGAGCTCGGTGTACCGCCTTGAGGCGGGATCCATAACACTAGCCAACGGAGTACTACCTACCATTCACAGCCGCCACACAACACCTGTTTTCCTCCTAATCTAAACGGTTTTTTCTACTAAATGCTCATCATGCAAGAAATCATACTCACGTATTAAACAAATATAACTACCTGAAAAATAAGGTGTTGCTGTAGACATCAAATGAAGTAGGTGGACGGACGATGACACCACCACTCAGGATACAACTGAGCAGTTGGTTCTCAAATGTAAACTTTTCAATTTTAAACTTGTCGACTAAAAACAAATAACTCTCATCACAAGTTTTAATCCTTAGAACTCATATGTACGAATTTTAAAAATACTATTGTCAATGTTGTACGGAATTTTAAATAGAAGAGGATCCTGGGATGCGGTACCGCCGAGACCGGTAATTTCAATACGTTTTCGAACGTTGATGGTCCACCTTTTCTGCTGCTGTTTTGGCCCAATCTTTCCTCTGCACTTTCATTAATTAAAGACTATCCATTTGTATTGCTATGAAAGATATTTAAATACAAAGGTCATTATTCCGTACATTCCTACTTGGTAAAACTGCGTCTACAAACTGCCAAAAGCATCGGAAACGCACTTCATTGCTGTTTCTGCTACCTCAATGTTTCGCTATATTAGATTACAGTTTTGCATGACCCTTTGTATTCTTGGCTTCCTTTGAGAAGGCTTTCTAAATTTTCCCATATTCACAAACAGGATAAGCATACGATCCGTCTGCATTACTTCCACTGGGCGATCACGTCCAATGATTTAGATATCTTTTCATCAAGTAGATATATACCTGGTTGACTAGCATCTTTGTAGTATACTACTATTTGTCTCCAAATCATGTTACAAATGTAGAAAATTGATACTGTTCTGTATTCAAACTCGTCAGGGACAATTAGTTCGCTTATCATTTCACGTGCACGTTAGTAACACACTGGAGCCATCATTCACTCTTGCTGATATAACAGTAGTTGAAGCAGCTTCAATTTTGTGTTGTAATTCTTTTTTTTTTACCACTAAACTTTGTGATTTAACTTAATCATTTTGATGTTCAATGGGGTGTAAAGAAGCTTGTCATACAAAGACCTGTCTGCCTTCATTACATGGGTCCTTGTCAGAGCTCTCACGTCTTCCTTAGATTAAAATGAAAATATGAGGGAGTTTTATAGTTTCCTTTGAGATTTTGACGTGTGGATATTTGTATGGAAGGCTTTTCCATGTTTAAACGTTTCTCGGCTCCATGCACTGCGTTCATACTATTTTCTCTAAGTTGAACATTGAGAGGTTAGAACACTAGCTAAATACTCTATGTTCTAAGACAAAGTCGGGAGGGATATTCTCTTCGTTCATGGAAGTTGTTTAGGAAAGCGCGCTTATGACACGATCATCGTGTTTGAAGAATAACAACTTTACATAATGTGACTGGGTCTGAAGGGTTATTAAAAACAACCCCTGCTGATGTACTTCAACATATTACTAAAGCCACCTAAGTTCACGAAAATACTACCAATAACTTGTATCAAGCGTCTTGATACAGTCACAATACTGGAGTGCAGATCATAATTTGTTCAATTTGCAGTCATATCTTTTTTAGTTAAAAATCCCCTACCCTACATGCCCTCAGTTGCTTCAATTGCGGAATAAGTTTTACGCAAGAGTATATATATATATATATATATATATATATATATATATTTTTTTTTTGTCAGGATGGGGCTAAGACTAATGGTACTATGCTTTTTTTTTCTTTTTACTTCAGCTACTCATGTTTAGCAGTATTCATTAGTTTTAGCATATGATTACACTTTCTAATCAAGTATATCAATACCTAATGCAAGCGTCAACGGCAAACATAGTCGAATACATAATCATGCCCACCATACTTTTCTCTCATGCTTTATTCTTAATACTTCCTTGGAAGGAAGGAGACAAGCTGGTAGTGCTCATTCTCCTCGAAGGCTCAGATGGAGTGTCTGAATGTGAGCATGCAGTCCGTTGGGGATAAGAGAGCATGGAAAGCGAGTCCATTGTTGTTATTCGATGATACAGCACTGGTGGGCGAGTCCATTGTTGTTATTCGATGATACAGCACTGGTGGGCGAGTCCATTGTTATTCGATGATACAGCACTGATGGGTGAGTCCATTGTTGTCATTCGATGATACAGCACTGATGGGTGAGTCCATTGTTGTCATTCGATGATACAGCACTGATGGGTGAGTACATTGTTGTCATTCGATGATGCAGCACTGGTGGGTGATTTGAGTGAGAAATGTAAAGTTTGGAAAAGTGTGAAAGGACAAAAGTCTCGAGTAAATATGAATAAGAGCAAGGTTATTAGGTTCAGCAGGGTCACGTTGGTTGGAATGAAAAAAAAAAATGGAAGTGGTGTTTCAGATATCTGGGACTGGACTTTGCAGCGAATGGAATGGAACCAGGGAAGCAGAGGAGAGTCATAGAATGGGGTAGGAGGCCAAGATTCTGCTAATGATTAAAGATGTAAGAAATAACATTATCTCGGGACCAAAGATGGGTATGTTTGAAGGAACAGTAGTTCCTGCAACATGGTAAGAAAGAACATTATCTCGGGATAAAAAATGTGTATGAAGGAATAGTAGTTCCTGCAACATCTTACTGCGAGGCATGGGCTATAGATAGGGTTGTACGAAGGGTAGATGTGTTGGAAATGAAATGTTTGAGGACAATGTGGAGTGAGGTAGTTCGATAAAGTAATGAAAGGGGACGAGAGATGTGTAATAAAAAAAAAAGTGGTTGAGAGAGCGGAAAATGGTGTGTTGAAATTAACTGGTCATATGGAACGAATGAGTGAGGAAATGTTGACAAAGACGATGTGTGTCAGAGGTGGAGGGAACAAGAAGTGAAGTGGAGTGAGAGATTTTGGGCGATCGGCGTTGAGCATTCAGGAGGGAAAAGGGAAAGCAAGGAATAGAGTGATTTGGAATGATGTGGTATACTGGGGTCTACGTGCTGTCAATGGACTGAAACGGTATGTAAAACGTTCAGGGTAAACCATGGAAAGGTGGGCCTGAATAGGGAAATGTGGTTTCAGTGCATTACACATGACAGGCAGAGACCGAGGTGAGCGTATTTTTTTTTGTTTTCTGTCGTTGCCTCGCTGACGGAAGGGGTGGCGACGCTGTTTTCTGTGTGGCGGGGTGGCACCGAGAATGGATGAAGGCGAGGATTTAATATGTACACGTGTACTAACGGATGGCTTTCTTCGTCCGCTTCCTGGAGCCACCTTGCTGATGCGGTTAATGGCAATCATAAATAAATGAATACTTGCACAGACATATGGAATTAATGATACAATGTACTTAAAAATACCAGATAGATGGATAGAAAGGAAGGGAAATATGTCTGGGCAGATCATACCACTCATGGGTTTATGGGTAATCAAATGTTCACATTTCAAGTTCTTAAAAAAATCAAGATCGTATAGCCTTGCAAGTTGAGGAATCCATACCGCCTTTAAGTGGGGTGAGCTGTTGCACAAGAGCTTCTCATTCATTTGTAAGGTGGGACAATCTCCATCCATATCAATACAGTTTATGTATACATCCCCAGATAACTCCCCTTTGCTCCCTATCATACCCATTTCAGTCATCCATCCAATTCCCGTACTATAACTATTCTACCTCCGGACTGTATCCCTCCGTCTTTATAATATACTATATTCCACACGACCATACACTTTCATAAATCCCCCTCGCCTTACAACAAACATTTCTCATGTTATTTCACATCTCTGTCTTTCAGTAAAGAATGTCCCATTTAAATTTCCAATACGCCAGAGATTCTTCCCTTCAGTGACTCAACTACAATCCTTACTAAACTATTTCCAAATATCTAAATCTAAACACAACCTGTTCCTCATTATAGTAAAATATCACACCACAACCAAGTTACCCAACTCATCTCAAAAAATGTCCACTCCATTAAAGCTAATAACAAAGGTAGTTTCACCTTTACACAACCACGTTGACTTCTCACCACTCACCTGGACCACAACACATTCAAGGTACTCTTCCCAAATTCTTTTCTCAATATGCCTCTAGGTCCACCCCTTCAATACTGGCTAACCTGGCGTGGGTAAAAAATTTCCCTGTTCAAGTGATATTGTGAGAGCTTCCACAGATGAAGGCATTAAGAACGTTAACACAAGGTCTGGGTTCATCTGATCGCCTTGGACAGCGTAGATTGCTGTGAACGGGTGGAGGCAGCTGATATAGAGAGCAACGCGCCAAGGAATCCGACAGGGACAACCGGCACTTGCTGGGGAACACAGTCCTGCTGAATACTGGAATCAGCATCTCCTGAGGAAGATCGCTGAATGTTCAGATCGTTGAGGTATGTCTCAGCTCTAACCCATTTATTTCCATATCATCCTGTTTTTCACACATAAAAATATTCCAAAATCCGAAACTTCTGGTCTCAGGCATTTCGAATAAGGAATACTCAGCCCTTACCACCAAAAATAAAAATGCCTCAAGTAAACAAAAAAAATGGTCAAGTAAAATAAAATGCTTTGTCTACAGCAAACCTAATTAGCCAAGAGATGGGCTAACCTCAGAGTGCATTCAAGTATGCATCAGTATCTACATGAAAATACGAAGGCTTACATATTACATGTACCAATCTTTACATTTGGTGCCTTTGACCTTTCCAAAATCACTTACCACTACCAATGTTCTTTACTGGTAATTAAGTAATTCCTTTAAACTATTATTTACAATAAAGCGATTTTCTATAACAGTCTTCACAAGTTATAACAATTCCCAAGCTTCACTGCTAACACAGGAATATGAAAACTGCTTGTATATAAAGGATATTTCTTATGTCTAAATTCATAAAGAATTCTCGATGAAAATACAAAAAGGATAATCTATCAACTGTGTCAATCATGGGGCTTTCAAAAATCAATAGCCAGTATCCAAGATAATCTAATCCATATATATTGCATATTAGCCTGAGACATTGCCCTAGTACTCCTGACATAGTAAGAGTCGTTCTATATACATCTAATGCTCCTATCATTTTGCCAAGAGGTAAGACTAGTGCTCATGGCACAAAAATTGAGTTTAGGTACCTAGAATGGATGTGATGAGAGATTGTGTCTGACAAAATCGTTAAGACAAATATTTTAAAAATAGATATATTGAGAAAAACTTATCAACAACAACGGCAACTGTAACACTAGATGGTTAATGTGTAGCAGAGGGAAGTCAATGATAGCTTAAAAGCTGCTAAGTGGAATTATATTTTCTTTTCTTTTTACCAGACAACCCAGTTGTGGGCCAATCAAGCCTCCTGTTGCCTGTCTTTCTCATGTAAACCAAACACTATTTCCACTTTTCAACCTTTCAATACTTACACAGTCAAACCACATATTGCTGTCAAGCATTCCAACACATCCCTATCTATAGCCTATGCCTCGCAACCATATAACACTAATGAAAATACCATTCCTTCAAAACATTCCTAGAACATTCTCCCCCAACCTATGACTTGCTTTTGCTTCCATGGTTCCATTTGCCCTTAAGTCCACATTGATATCTAAAACACACTTAAATTCCTAAGCTTAAACAGGAATGTATGGGTTCTGGGTCCCATAGCTGTAAATCACAAAATAATACGACAAATTCCAACACCAATTATTGAGCTACAAAGAAATGAGAGGGTAACATCATGTGATGCGATTCCTATAAATACTGAAACATAATAATGACTGCTTGCACTGGTATAGTCACAGAAGGCTTCTTTGAACTCCCTGATTAGTATACTCAAGACATTGGAAAAGTGATGTAAAAAAAATTGTTTCATAATTTCCATTTCTCTTTTTATAACCAGCCTCTCAATATGTGAAGGCATTTCTTCCATTACAGGAATTCAACAAAACTACCAGTGTAAAACAATCAGTGGTGGCTGCTGCTTTGCCAAGGCCCTGGACTCCCAATTCACAATTTAAGACCTCCTCCTTTAGTACTCAAATGGTTTATACCACCTGATCATTTTCACATTAGTTTCATTACTATAGTGAAAATCATTCAGTTCAAGTGAAAAGAGCTCTGTTTGGCAGCTGAACTCCAAATTGACTAAACCACTGGACTGAATGTGACCAGTGAAATGAGGGCATAGTAAGTTTTTAAGTTTGACTTTTTCTTCAGTAACACATCTTGGTTTAAAGCGAGGTTTTAGAGGAAGGAAGGACAAGTCACACTATATTTTGATAAGTTGGTCACTTTTACCAGAACAATATATCCAAGCATCCAACCTTTCCCAGGTATGGAACAATTACATTCTCACAATTTTTTTTATAATACATGATAAGTGAAATTGCAGAGTAAATCTATGGACAGCTCACTAAAACACAGCCAATGAAATAAACTTCTTGAAATGGACAAAGTGCATCTGGTAATAAAGGCTGATTAAAAGCTTTTCCACTGAAAACCACATGCGAAATTTATTTTTCAAACTAAATTCTTAACAGAAACAGAGGATGTTTTGTGTTGAGCGAGTGAGAAAGGTAGTGATGATGTAGTGACAGCATTGGAAGTGTTCTTACAGACTACTACTTTATATACCCTGGCTTACTCCTTCACAGTCTGTCCAGAGAATCACTCGAGGAGATGGTGAGTTTTATACATGTTGTATTAAGTTTAAATACATGATGAGATCGCGCGCACACACACACACTTCACACTTCATACATCTTGCATATTGGCATCAGTATTATGTATAACCACTTGGAACATAAGTTGAACAAGGCGCACAGAATATCAGGATTATTAACATCATTTGAGAGCAAATATTACATCACTATAATGATGACAATACAGTTATGTCCATTTCAAATGATGGAGCATAAATGGGAAGCTTCCACATGGCTACCTCACCAAAATGCAGAGGAAATCCTGTGGAACATTTCACATAACCATGTTACAATTAAGTTCATGGATAGTCTACCACTGACAGGCAGCAAGACTGACATCCACACTTGGATCTTGAAATAATCTCATAATACACATTCATAACGTAGGCATAAATATTTTCCTTGCAACATAGATCAGCACCTAGAATCAGTGAGACAGACATCATCCCAATAAGCAATCTCAAGGTGCCCATTCACTGCCATCTGACAGTCGGAATTCCTGAGTTCCTGTGATGCTCACAATGGTTAATGTCTTACAGAATGCATTGAACATTTCAATGGGGGACAGAAAGAAAGTAATTCTATATCCCTGTGTACCTTGAGGTTTTATATATGGTAACACTGGTATTCTTACTGCTCAAACAGCCCATAGTGAAGATCCCTCTACTACTGACACTTGCTTTTTCTTGCACCAAGTGGGTAGCCAAAGGTGGTACCATCTAGCCCAAGAGACATTATGATAAAGTTGTCCGCATTCCTGATTTTCTAACCAGTCAAGCTTCATAAAGCACCGGTGTGTTTGCAGACACCAATCATTGCATCTAATTGCCTAGACACTTCACAAATTGAGGTTGCTACTTCTGCATGACCAGTCTTTAAAATTACATTATCAACAATATTTAAATGCAATCTGATAAAAAAAATTCTAGGTAAAGCTGCAGATGCACTACTGGACATCTGCCAGATGCCTCCACCTTCTATGTGCCACCCAACAGAAAAGTTTTTCAGCTTTGCATTACAGGTTGTTGGAAGTAAGTTTTAATCCTAATCAGACATAAAATGCATCAAGAAATAAATACCCTTCCCAAGATGACTTACATAAACAGCAAAATAAATTTTGACCCTATATATATATATATACGAATGTATTGAGCTCGGCACTTTGACAAGTAATCCAAATATACAGCAGAGGCAAACAATTTAAGAGAAGGAAGACAAGGAAAAAATTTTTCAATCAAGTAAGACTTCACACACTCACACTTTATACATAT
>JAUUDZ010000010.1:276429-300722 GCA_032361705.1 Panulirus versicolor | reverse complement strand
CATGAAAAATAGTCCTTATGTTGTGGTTTTCAAGCAAATCGGTTCCCATCAGAAAAATACCAAAAATTGCAGGTTATAGTTCTGGGAATCTTTTAGCACAAAAACATAATCAAACATAATGAAACATTTCCATACTTGAAGAAACCAAAGAAAAAATTTCATAAAGCTAACATGTTGACAGATACCTAATAAATACATGTAATCCTCCAAATAATAGTAACATTAATTATTATTTATGGGCCTTTATGTACCCCAACACATATCTAAACTCCAGATCCATATTCAACAGCAAAAATAGTACTTTTCAAGTAAATCTATTACCCTTACAAAAAAAAAAAAAAGGAATTTTTAGCCCAAAAATGTCTTCATTTTAAAACTGAAATGACAATGAAATGCTTCTATTGTGAAATAATCATGGAAAATATCTCATAAACTTCCCTGAGCCAACATATACCCAATAAATATGAACCAATCACAGAATCTACCACAGTAACAAATATCTACTTATCAACAGGCTTTCATATCCCCCAACATATATATTTCAACCCCAGAATCGAATTGAGCATGAAAAATAAACCTTATACTGAGGTTTTCAAGCAAATCTGTTACTCTCACAAAAAATAAAAAAAATTGCATGGAAATTTACAGACGAAACACCCTTTTGTTTTAAAACTGAAATATGACATAATGAAATGCTTCTATACTTGAAATAATCATGGAAAATATCTCATAATGCTTCCCTAAGCCAACAGCTACCAATAAATACGAACTGAAAGTAACATCTCTAACGTCAAATTCATATTACAACTTATCACTTCTCAATGGGTAATTTGGTAAGGATCACTGAAAATACACATTATACTAAAAATAATAACAAAATACACATCATAATTCAAATACAAGAATCACTATGGCAGACACACCACTGAGGTATTTATTCTAATTCTATCTGAATTTACAATCTAAATATAAATGCTGCTCTTTCTATTCCTACAAACAATATCTATACCTCTATCTATCCTTATAACTGTTAATTAAAGACCAGTGACAAATAATAGAACAAATACAACCTGATTTATACAGACAATGGCTGTGCATGTTTACCCCAAACTTGCAAGGAAGAGTGAAGGAATCTATGTTCAAGCAATTTGGCTCAATTCCCAAAGTCATTATACTAACATAACAAATGCTTCTTTATACAAAAAGAGTAATAATCAAAATTTTTACAATATGTTTATGATAAACCTATAAAATAAGATAATGTTAATGACACAATTTACTATAGATTTACATCATTCCCTAAATTTATAAGATAAAACGTAAAGGCATATCATTAAGGGATACTGAAGAAAAAAATATTCAAGATTATATAAAAGGAAATACACTACATCCCCCAATATTATTATCTTTTCCTCTTATATGACAGGTAACTATAGCATGATTTTGAAACATAAGTCTCAAATGGATTAACCACTAATTAACATTCTTCATACTGTACAAAAACATAAGAGAATTATGATCCTTAAAAACTAAAATGGACATTCCTAACCCTCTTAAATAAATATCAAAGTTTTGTAAACTCAAAATCAGAGGTAAAGTTTCCTTCTCAACAGTATCATAATTTGTCTGATAAGAAACTTTTTTTTAGAGAAATAACATAATAGATTATCAATGTTTTGCTTCTCCTGCAGTAACAATGCCAACAATGGCATTACTAGTGTCCACATAATCTGAAGTACATTAAGGTGTAGCACTAATTAACATTTGTTCTATCTTAGCGAAAGCATCATTACAGTTCTCATCCCATACATATTTTACTTTCTTTGATAATAACCTTGCTAATGGTATACAAGTGGAAAAATTTTTAGCAAAACCTTCTGTAATAACCAATGATTCCAAGGAATCTTAATAACGCATTGTATTTGAAGGAATGGGATATGCCACTATACTTCCAACTTTTGCATCAACCAGCTGCACTTTTCCTTGTCCCACAATGTAAGAAATACACAACGTGAGCTTTCACAAACTCAGTTTCACTAAAGCTTACAGTAAAATTTCCCTTGTCTAACCTTTCAAAACACTTTTCAAATCAAGGAGACATGTTCATTCCACTCTCTAGAATACAACACAGTATCATCAACATATACAAAACAATTCTCAACACTTCACATACTAACCTTTAAAAGTGACTTCCACTTCGTGCTTAATGATAACACTTTATATTCATATAATCCATCCAAGGTTACAACCGCTGAGATGGCTTTCCATTTTAATCAAGCCTACCTGCCAATATCCTTTAAACAAAAACAAACGTACTCACAAACCTTGCATCTCCCACTTGTTCAATGCAGTCATCAACTCTAGGAACAGTATTGGTTACATCAATGACCTTCCTATATTACTGTACAAAATCTATATGAACCATCAGATTCAGGAACTACTAAACATGGTGAGTTCCAGGGCTATTTCTTATTTCTTTGGATTCACTTGGTAAGGATGTTGTTTAATTACAGAAACAATTTCCACCTCTGTACCTGAGAGCAACAGGAAACAATGATTTATACTCATTTAGGATTTCAACAATTTCACATATTTGCACAGTGTCAAAATGTTCAAGTTTACTTTCAAACTTACTCAGTATCTCATTACTCAAATATTATGATGCATGGCAGCATTCAGTGGAATGCATCACTAATAGAGGTAATTAGACATTTCTAGACTTTACAGGAAAATATTCTTGTTGCATGACAGCCTCATTTGGTCTGAATATCAACATACCAACTGCATAAAGCTCTAAGAATCTGAAAACATGCCAAGTGAATATTTTGTCGTCAGCCATCCTAGGCATTAAAAAATGATGTCGGGATACCATTTCCATCCCTGCTATTCAATTACCATTTGCTAAAACTGAACAAAAGTGTTACTAATGTATTACACTCTTAACTGTTCATCTTTTTTTTTACCCCTACAATTTCCAACCATTTCAAAGCCCTGCCCACTACATAAAAACTTTAAAACTGATCGGGTTTGAGGTCTAGAGGTGTGACAATTAACACCTTACACTCTATATCAACTCAACACACATGGTAAAGAGTTGCTGGAACCAATTTCATTTAGTTTTGATGTCTCAAAACAGTTGTCCATCTTCTTAAGAAAAAAAATGCACTCATAAAATATTACAATAGGTTGAAGAAGGAAGTATGGACCCTGCTGCTGGAAGAGTCCTTTTCCAATGTGTATCTTTACTGCTTCCTTACTTCTTAATCCCACGTCAAGTGGTATAAATAACCTGGAAGGTAAACAATAATTATCAACAATTCATGTGGAAATGTTATTCGTACACAGGCATATATGGTGATGTGGTTAATATCTATTGTTATCTCTGGCACCTGTTCCCTCTTCGAACTTCCTCAAGGGGGTGGCCACGGCAAAAGAGTCTCCATAACTAGTGAACTCCAGTGCCACTTCTTAGCCTAAGTGTCACCTTTAACAGGCCACTGACAGTGTTTGCAAAAGCTCCTAGCTAGTGTTCCTATTGGCAACTTTTACTTAATGGTCTTGCCTTATGTTCCTACCAACTATTTCTACCTATCTACCTAATGCAACTGCCTAAATGTTCCTATCTACTACTCCTATCTATTGCTTCTAACAATATGCCAAATGGCAGGGCTAGCACATGGTGCTTACAGCAGAAAACTAGAGTTATGGAGAATGAGTTGTGTGAGTTAAGTGTTATATATGAATATATGACAAGGAGACACCGTATGTTTGAGGGCAATGCCAGCAGTTCACGTGTGGTGGAGGCAGAAAGAAAAGAGATATTTGGGTCAGAGGAGTGAAACTTGACAACCACTGAAGTGATGGCTCTCTAAGCAGCCGTCACTACCTCTCTCTCGATACCCATGTGGGTAATACTAGTAAAATACTTCCCTGGTCAATGGCTGTCTATCACCTACTGCCTACAGACAATACGGTTACAACTCCAGTCTTTCTATGGGTACTGATAATTGCCATCTGACCCTAGACAAATCCTACAAGGGTTTTTCTTATAACTCAATAGTACAAACTACACGACATTTTCCAAACCACTCAAATAATAATAAGTAGCAGCTCATTTACTGGCTCAGTTCTCATCATTATCAAATATCCTCGTATGACTAAAACTGACGAGGTCTCTGCCACTGGTTCCTTGGAACAATTTTCATCTTTCTCGTTCAATATCTACCTTACTAGACGCTGATCTAATACCAAAAATAGATGAATCTTTCCCTGCAAACATTAAAATCATTCTCACCTCCTTCAGAGATATAAATCTTCCCTAGAAATCACGGGATATTACAATATATGAGCACAGTCAATGTCACGGTCAACCTTGCCATATTTGAACGTTGTGTTCGCAGAGTCCCACGTGTTCTTAAGCCAATCCTTTAAAAGATTTCATTAATTGTAAAATACAAGTGTCACTGTATTATTCAATAGCAAAATGTGCCACATATCAATAGGTGATAAACAAATTATACGTATCATTTAACTGAATGAAGAGAAATTACTTTCGTACCCATGTAACTAATTCAAGTCTTTATTTCCTCCATTTTTATTCTTATCAAAACCTAAAAAAACGTTTGGAGGAAAGTGCAGAAGTTGGCCATCCTACTCCTTTGCCTTGCCTTAATTATTAAGGTGTTAAAGTTAATGACTTTTCTCATCGGTGTAATTATATATTTGTGCTGTATGGGTAATGAGTTTTACCTCTTAAATCTACGTATACTGTCTATCAACCAAATCATCGGTCAGTCTGTTCCATTCATCTACCACTCATAATGTAAAAGTATTTCTTTACACCCTAATCTACTACAAGTTTCTTCGAATACTCTTGTTGCTCTACTTCTACATCTCTCGTAGGACTGTTCACTGGCTACCTCGTCGGCCTCTTCTAGAAACTTTAAGGTTGTGGTCAGGTCATCCCTCAGTCTACTCCCTTCCAAGGTGGACCTCCATATACTCGAAAGCAATTCTTATGATTGCTAACGGACACTTAGTATCTTAACTATTCTTCTCATATGGGAATTATAGCAGGTTAGGAAAAATGTCGATCCCGAGTCCTCACTCGCAGGGTCCTGAAGCTTATTTCCTGCTAAATGATTATTATACTGATGCCGTTTTTCACTTTATCTCAGACCAGTTTTGGAGTTCGTTTGGCTTCCCTTGTAAGCTAATGCAATCCTCAATTTTCACATCCTTCATGACCTTTACAAACATATGTAGGTAGGAATCCATACATTCAGGCATAAGGGTGATGGTCCCAGAGCTGAACCTTGTGGCACTCTGTTGGTCACAACCGATTTAGAAAGATTCCTTCAACAGGCACCATTTGTTCCCTCCCACTGAGATGATCTTCCAAAACATTGTAGTAATTTCTCTATTATCCCTGATCGGCGACCTAGCTTCTTCACCAGCCTCTTATGTGATAGTGTCAAATGCTTTCTGGCAGTCCAGGTCCAAACAGTCCACCCAGCCTATCCTTTTTGCTAAGGGCTGAGCTCATTCTCTCTTAAAACTCTAAGAGGTTAGTTACACATGACCTCCTTTCCTCAAAACTTTGCTGTCCCAAAGGAAATTTCTCCTGTGTTGAAAGTCATCCACTTGCTAGGAAGTTCTAAGAGATTTGGCGCAAGGGAGACTTTACCCGTCTTCTCAACTAAGACAGAGGACTATACAGAGGTATTTGGTAAGAAAGAAATGCTATCAGCTCAATCAGACAATAAATCTACTGTCCCAGGAGATGAAATACATTATGAAATATTAAAACATCCTCCTGAAGCATCCATAAAATTCTTGTTATATTTCCTCAACTTGATTTGGATGCTTAGTGTACTCCCCAATAATAGAAAGACATCCTTTATTCTTGCCAACCTAAAGCCAGGTAAAGACCCTGTCAGTGCTACTGCACTGACTAGTTGTCCTTGTAAATTAAATGGAAAAATGATTAAAAATAGACTGGTTTGGTACCTTGGAAGAAATAATTTCATCTCCCAATATGGTTTTATGATGTTCCACTCTACCTGGGGCATCTTGGTATGAATATAAAGTGACATTCAGAGAGGATTTACTAATCATGATCATACAACAGTGTTCTTTGATTCAAGGAAGTTTATGATATTACTTGCAGATACAATATCATAAGGCAATTCCACAAAACTGAGGTGGATTAAGGTTTCCATAGCAGCTCTTTAAGATAGAAAATCAGTGGTTAGGATTGGTAACGGGCACTCAGAACTCCTGAAGGTAGATGTGCCACAGAGCATCATGTTATGCGTTACCTACTTCATTGTAGCTATTAAGTTAGTGTTAAAAACACTATTCCAGGGATATTCAGTTAACTTTCTTTGTTGATTTGCCCATCTTTGTACATCATCATCTAAAGTTCTTGAGTGGTGCATGCAAACTGATTTCAACAAGATTTCCGATTCAGCTGATAACTCTGGCTTAAATTTTTCAGAACAAAAAATTATGGCAAAACATTCCAAGACCAATTAATAGTTAAGATCAACTGGTGACATCCTTTCCTATCTTTTTGATATTTGGTCATCATATGAGAAAATAGAGAATTTTGTGTTATTGTCCGTGTCAGTGGCTTTTGAAAGGATAAGGAATTGAACTCAACTCCCAGACTTTGTTTCCTCCTATCTTCCAACCTCTTTGACTAATCAATCTCCATCATTACTGATTGATCAGTTTGAGCATCCCAGTACTGTTTCTTAGGGGTCTGTGTTGTCTCCTACACTCTTCCTTCTTATCAAAAACTTTCTTTTATCAACAGGTAAACAAAGGCTGATGACTCAACTCTGCATTACTTTTTTTTTTTCATATTACCCTTTCCTCTCTCTTTAGATCTATATTTTCTATCATCACAACTTTCTCTATAAACTCAAGCTTCCACAGGATTTCCTGGTAGGCAAACACTAGTTTAAGTTCTCAAAAACCCATTATCTGCCCCTCTATCCAATGCCCCCCCAAAATTTTCTCATCTGTAAATCCACCAGTAACATCTATTTTGGAAATGCCACATTACACAAGTAGCAAAGCCTTCTAAGAAACCGGGAGTTCTATGTAGATGCTCTTCCACCCATGGAGGCTCTAGCTCTACCTACTTGGACAGAATCCAAAGCAAACTTACCAACTCCACATCTGACCTCAAAACTTGACCCACTTGCCTTATGTTGCAGTGTTTCTTCACTTTTCTTTACCTTCTGATTCCTTCCCCAGGAGTCCCTTTTGTCTTCTGTGGGGCTCCTGCAGTGCTCAGAAAGCTTGTCATATCCACGAGGTAGGATCATTAATTATAAAGTTTAGTGATGTGAGGGTGTTCACTGTCTTCACCATGGTAGTTGCAATGTGCACGTGAAGGGTCTCATTTCATGTTGAAAGAACTGAAAAGGGGTAGAGAAAAAACTTTCTTGAAAAACTCCACCGTAAACATAAAAGTTTTTGAGGTGAGTGAATCTGGCTAGGTAGCCAGCTACGAAGTTAGCCAAACACATTTTGTCATTCTTGTGGAGGTTGGCATTATCTTTGTGTTATATTTGGGAGTGTCAGGTGCTTCATTGAAGTCAATTGCCACTAATATTGTGGGAAGGAGGGGTTGTGGTTGGTAGAAGCCACCTACATGTTTTGTGGGGTCTGTGTGTACTGTGGTGGTGGAAAGTGGAACAACTGGGTCTAAAACCATGTTGTGTATGTGAGAGTGGGATATTTTGCTTGATTCTGTTGTGGGTCAGTTTCCCAGAGATTGGAAACTGAAGACAAGTGATACTGGGCAGAAAGAGGGGGAATTGGGTGGTTTAGATGATAGGGATTTTGTTGGGTGGCTAGGAATGTAACTGAGCCAAAGTGCAGGAGTGCTACTTGCTAAGTCTATATGAATATGGATGGGAAAAAATATGAGCAACAGATATGGATAAAGTTTATGAGGTAATAGGGATCATGTAGGCCACTGTAACATATACTGTACAATATTTTTTGAAGTTCATATTAACATACAGTAGAAGAGCTTTTCATCTTAATATTGCAAGCAAAAAAAACTTTGAAAGAGGGGTCTTAAAGTATTAGTATCCTTACGTTGCTCAACGTATGCTCTGTCTTTCAAACTGTAAAACCTATTTTCTGGTTTAGGAAACATGATAGTGAAGACATGATAACCTTTGAACAAATCTTATATCTCATGGCTTTATAAGTGGGGGGGTCCCCTTTTAAGTCACCAACAATAATACATCAATAGATCAATAAACAAAAATGTAGATTTGGGCATTATAAAAAAAGCAGAAAAGACTTTAAAACTTTTTATTAAAAATTGAGACATTATCACTGTAGTTCTGATAATGTTTTGCACTCTAGGAGTATACTTATTCAGCCATCTTAATAAATATAATATTGAGACTTTCCAGATAAAATTTACATAAAATAATCATTATATACAGTCAACACATAATAAATAAATTTCAAGAGCTTCCACTATGACATTAGGGCAGACGTTTCTAAACCCCTAAGAGATGTGAAAATCATCAATGACTTGATTCCTACAGCATAGAAAGTTCAAACTTTTACCTGAACAGGCAGTCTTATACAGTATATAGATATATATATGTATAAAAAAATGACAGTAACCAATTTCTAGTTACAGCAAAAGAGTCAGGAAACCCTACTTTTTGTGAACACAATCTGTCCATCTAAAATGCGACCAGGTTGGAAAATTGATGCAATGTTTCTGAAGAGTATGCAGAATGCTCTTGGTATCTGTCTTCATGTTCACCCTCTGGCAGTATAAGTTATCCTTTTCTTAAGGACCATAAAATTTGAAATCTGGTGTATGTATTATGAGAAACAGAACACCCACATTACACACACCGTGACCAGCGACACAATAACAGTTACCAATACTGCAGCATCTCTATAGAATTCAGAAATACATCCCAGGATCCTTTTGGGCCATATTCAAGACATTGACTTGCCTGAGACAGGTTTGAGGTTGGCTTCCTACTCCTTTACTTTGGAACAGATCCAAGCATTTACTCAGCTTGTTTATCATCCATTTTGAGTTGTTGAAGCAGACTGAAATCTCACATAAGCAACTATCTTTTGGCATTGTACAAACTGGAGAAAACATACTCAAACGTGACTCAGGTACATCAAACTCTACAATGTAGCTCTTTTTACATGTAGCAGAAGGTTATAGAAGCATGACAGGTTCAGCATTTATGAGCATTAAAATGAATTACCATAAAGTTGTATGGATTCAGTGAGTAATCTGAATGCTTACCTTTCACAAGAACTTTATTGCATTAAAGTACTTTTTAATCATAATCAGTTCTTGAAAAATATGTAATACAAAGATGATTTACTCTGAATTATATCCATCTTTTGGTACCATTTCAGTTCTCATATTGAAGTTTTCACCGTAATAGGAAGGCTGACCTTGCATGTCTCTGTAGATGAAATCATTCGTGACTGTCAACACTGGAGAAAATTAGACAAAATCCTTGATATGAAACACCCTATACTGTGATTTCTTTTTAAGAAAATAGTTAATTTTTGGTTCACCATATCTATCATGTAAATAGGCTATTACATAAAGGAATGACTCTTATTGAATGAAATTTTTTTTATATAGAAAAGGATCTCCAATCCAATATGTTTGTCACCCTTTAACAGTTGCCCAGTTGTATGTGTTAATGAAAATAAAAATGCAGCTAAACCTGTCACAAATAATTGCAGAATTGAGCAAAGGAATCGGCAAGTATTAGTTCATGGGCCAAGACAGCTACTGAGCAGGCATGATAAAGTGAATCCATCCAAGAAAAAGGCCATACCTAAGAAATGTTTCGGGCTGTGTTCACAAACCATACTGATGTGAGATATAAGTATTCTCCCTAAGTTAAACCAGGGTTCATAATGCTGACTTATGCTTTACAAAATGTTTTAATATTAGAATTTATGGATTCCTAATAAGAAATTTTTTTATGTTATCTGACAAATATGCCAGGAAGCACCGGGTAGAATCTATGACCAATTCCAATGACTCAATTATCCAGTAACTAACAGGAAGTTCTGAGTTATGAAGGAAGCTGATTTTGATATTTGTGTTTTTTCATGCATAATCCATGTTATTTACCATGAATAAACTATACATAAATGAGTATCAAAATATGTCTCCTGCATAATCAAAGTTAACTGTCTGCTGGATAATGAAGGCATTGGTATGTACGCACTTTGAGCAAGGTTAAATGGTGGGTCAATGAGGTATGTCCTACACTCAGGAATTCTTAAGTAGGTCTTATATTCTGAGGCATAATTCTTTAGGCTGCTTTTTTTGTGCTCCACCCTTTCCCAGAACTCATTATAAATAATGCATGAGACCTGCTTTTAACTATTTTGTCATTGGGTGGGAATGATTCATTGGTTTTGAAGAAAAACTTTCAAATATCATAACTTCCTTAGATAAAAGCTTTTACTTCTTACAAAAAGTTTTCTCTGTGAGATTGTAAAATTTCATATCTATTTTAGTTATGATATTCAAAATCTTTACCTCAAACAAGGTCATACATTACCTACATCAATGACAGCAGGGATAAGTTAGGGGACACCTAGTGTTAGGCCACAGTAAATCATAAGCTGTACAACACTAATGATGTATATTCATTGAAATTTACCTGCAATTCTTTGTACCTCAAGATTTCACTGAAATAATAAATAGTGGTGAAAACTGCTATACTGTAGATGCATTAAAAAATTACAGCACAAAAGAGATGCACATGGGATCTGAAAACTTCGTGATACAGATAGGGGTGCTCACAACACGGGTGAAGTTCCATTTCCATGACGGTGCCGAATGCACTGGACCCAGTTTTCACTGCATGATTCCATGACTGATTAGAGATTGGAGAAAGTACAATAAACACATTTTGATTATTGCACAAGACCATTAATGTGATTTGTACCAGAAGAACAGAAAGTGCCATTATATATTTAAGCAACAACATCAGAAACACATTTCAAAAGCAAATTTGGTTAGAGCTGAAGATGCTGCTCAGTGAGGTTTTGTAAGCTTTAATCTGCAAATACAGTATTTGTTTTTGCTTACAAATAGTCATATAAAAATTCGTAGATTTAAAAGAATATAATAAAAGATAATAGTAAATGAAGTAAAAGCTCTACTCCAACATAACTGAGTCAAGTTCTAAACACATCCCAGATCACTGGCATGTGTTTCTTTACTAGAAGTTTCTCCTACAAGCGTCAAGTAAATGCAGTACTACGACGATGCATAAAAAATACAACAGGAGAATAAAATAACTTTAACCTCTCAATCACTTCCGTGTAATCTATGCATTTTATGCTAAATTTACATCTTATAATTTAAGTTTTACATCTTTTAAGATAGGAAATTTAGTTTCTTCTGATGAAGAGGTTAAACTATGCTAAGTGTTTCATGTCACCATGAAACACAAATAATAAAAATTAGCTTTACAATTTCTATATCTGGGTCATATCACAGCCAATCACACCTGCTGATGCCATTCTTTACTCCCCATGGGAGAACCCTCAGAAAGCTCTGTCACGTGCATCAGCTCTGCCCAATATCCAATATTCAGCAAGAACCTCAAACAACAAAAGCAGTTACAAGGGTCATGATAGTTAATTTTCTGAAGTTGTCAATTTGCTGACTTATTCTGCAGTACAAACTGACAGTATTTTACTTGAGGAGCAAAGTTGAAGACCAGCTACTTAGCTATTACCTAGCAAGTAACTTTTTAAACTGGGCCCCGTACAATACAAAAACAATCTGGTGAGGAAGTCTGAAGTCTGAGCACTTTCAAGATCGCAGTCCTCCAAACTGGAGAAGAAGAGGATTTAGTGCTAATGTGCACTGTAATAAACTTGCCTCTGCAGTGGAACAAGCACTCACACGTAAAATTTTGTTATATATATTCTATATCTTTTATTTCTAGCTAATAAACTTCATAAAAACTGGATCTTTCAATAGTACATCCAAGGCTCAGAATGACTTGTTACATCGAAAACTGTTCATGTTCCTATATCACCGCTACTGGGTCTACTGTCATACTCATGATTCCAAACACATTAAACAGACACTGGTTACACAATATGCGCAAGGATAAGATAGAATACTAAGAATAGTTGCCCTGTATATATGTAGCTCCTATTGTAACACACAAACATACACGTGAGCATCTTATGAGCATCATGTTAATACCAGGAAGGAAATACCTGGCCACATATGAACCTGAAAATTCTAATTCAATCATGCAATGCGCTGCTTTTCCTTGGTTCTTAACAGGACACAGGAAGTGCTGGAGTCTTCTCTCATTTTCTTTGACCAAGTAAGTTACAGCATGACTGACATATTAAGTAATTTGATACTTCTTGTCTTCACTTTTGGATATACAGTGTTTGATATCTATGGCAATAATGATGGAAATTAAATGTCTAATGACCATGTGTTTAAGAATTCCAATAGCTAATGGTCATATGCATGAAAGAAGACAATACCATCTATATAATCATCAACTATCAGTCTTCAGTTTCCAATGACATTCCTTTTAACATACAATAGGACTATTTGCTTGTATCACCATCACTGAAGTCTAATTGGTGATTATGTACCAGTTATAATAATCATTTATAACAATAAAAAATACACAGAATAAGTCACCTATTAAACAAGTGCAGAGAAACACCGAAGGTGCACACATCTTTTAAGAAATTTCATGAAGGCTAATGAGAATCTGGGTTTAGCTGCTGCTGAAGCTTGTAAAGACATATCACTGTCTAGAAAGGGAAGAGAGGATGGTTCAGAAAAGGAGAAGAATGAATACCAATCCTATAGTATAAGTAGTAGTAGCAATTTCTTGAAACAGAAGCAAATCAAACACACTTTATTCTGTGAATGTTCTTAAAGCAATACTTAGATTATGAGGTATTATCATTTTTGAAAAAATAAAACTAAACTGAATATTCATTCACTGAAATCAGACCCATTTGTGACACTACCAAATGTGCCTGGTCGATATTTCAGAGACAGGCCTCAGCTGAAATCTCCCAATGAGACTCACATAAATCATCTCAGTGAATTTGAGAATACTCAATATAAATCATGATGCCCAAAAACTGAGTATTTTGAAAATACATAATTACAACATAATTACCTACTGGTTACATGGCTTAGCAGGTGCTGTGAAAATTATGTTTCAACATGTATCAATGGATCTCTCAAATAAGAGCCTAGGTAGTGGCAAAATCATCTTCAATTCTTTATCTGTAATTCAGCATCACTATTATGTTATTATACTCATACATAAAGAAGGTCCTTCAAAACAGATGCAGATGTAAGCCAAAGGCCAGGTCAGCAATGCTGATTGAAGGCCCTTATTCATTTATGTTCTAAATCCAATCATATAGAGAGGTCATCTTTACAACAAAAATCTAAAGTTAGCATAAAAATATTTGAACTTAACTGCTCAGGAAGGGAGAGAGAGAAAGAGTGCCTATCTACGAATATCTATGACGAGATTTTGCATATCGGCAGGGCTAGTGTGTAATAATTGCTTCATCTTACTTGAGAGAGAGAGAGAGAGAGAGAGAGAGAGAGAGGAGTTACATAGATACACAGACCACATAGACCCAAGACCCAATCATGGTTTACTGGCCTGAGAGAGAGAGAGAGAGAGAGAGAGAGAGAGAGAGAGAGAGAGAGATTTATCCTGAGTTGGGTAGGGGCCATCAGCAACTGCCCCATAGGCTGACCATGAAATCTACTTCTGTTTCACTGGCTGCCTTGATACTCTCATATCATTATATATAACTGGAAATAATGGAGAGGTATTTTTTTGCCAGCCTTCAGTGCCATTTCAAAACCTTGGATACGGCTCATTGCTGATTTGGGGCGGAGGAAGACAACAGCAACTCTCATTTGCTTTCCTCACATTTAAGGTCCAATTGAGAGGTCACTAAGTACACCTACATAATTTGGTGATTCTTGACGCTTGTCCAGATTTGCCTGGTGAATTACAGTGCTCATTCAGACTTACTCAACTAATAACAATACTTGGTTAAACTTACCCAAAAATCACAGTGGCCATTCAAACTAGCACGATCACAGTTTTTGATCAAGTTGCTTTGTCTGAATATTAGACCACAAGAATGCATTCCATCTTAAGTTACATTCACAAATTCAACTTATGTCCTGTTATCCAAATTACTGTCTTAATCTCTGTTTGGTTGCCTTGGCTGTTGCATTTATTACAACTTTACATTTAGGCAATATGAAAAATTTATTTAGAGCCATATTTTTCATAAAGGTGGCTACATTTCAGAAAAAAAACATCATAAGAAACATCCTTGGTAATCTGCAATCGAATCCTAACAATTAACAGCCTCTTACATCCCTGATCATGACCTCAGATCTACCACATATTACAAGGGCTGACTGAGGGAATGGTTCACGATAACATTCAGCTTCCAACCACGAAATGATCAGACCATGTAAGCTGCACACACGACTTAAAAGTTTATTGTCCTGTTTTGAACAAGACAAAATCAGCTTTATCAAAGCATTGCATATGATTCATAATTGCAGGAAGTTTGTTGCGAGACATGCGAGAAATAATGAGACCTTCGGTTTGACCTTATGAAGAATTTGGGTTACCATATTCTTCCCCCGGCACCCACGTCATGAGGAAAGTCATCGGACGTGACTACGCGAGGGCAGTGTGACAACAGCAGTTAGCCTAATTGAGCACATTCTGTAGAACAATAACAAGGAGGGAACAAGACACCTCAATGATATAGGTTAATTCACCAATTTTGAAAATATATAACATATATATATCTTTTTCCATGAGGCTCATATTCCAATGGCGTCACTTGCACTGTGGGCCATACGAATGATCCTTGAAGTTGGTGAACTACTCTAATCACAAGATCTGCTACACACTGGTAAGTTTGCATGGCTTTAAACATAAAAATATTTGGACAAGATACTTTTGTTTCTATCAATGTCTGATACATTAACACACCATTATTCTCTTTAAGAGATCTAAATGTTATCCTACTATTATAATTTTAACCTATCACCAAAATTTTCCTAAGTTGTGCAAGTGAAATATTCTCTCAGAAATATCCATTAAGATGCCATGGAAGCCTACCACCTGTAGTTCATACTGTATATACAACAAATGCACGCAGCAAAAAATAGATATATGTATATATATTTATATATATATATAGTAGTCCAACAAAATACAAGCCAATGTAATAATAATACACATTATTATGCTTTAGTCTTGCCAATGCAAGCAATCCACAAAGTATTACTTGGAATCATCGTGCCTTTGTCATTACATCAGACAACACAAATTCATAACCATTTCTAGTTTGTTATATACTTTTCTGACTGATGGACTACTTTCCTAACCATTCACATGCAGGGTTTATCTATTCAGAATGTTGCATTCAACACAAGACACTGTACATTAACAACAAGCCTGTCACATGGTACTGTTCGCATCTGCCCAAGGCCTTGCCACTTTGTACACAATTCTGGCTCTGTGCTCCAGTCCCTCAAGAATGGTGCAGGACTCAATTATCACACAACTGTGCTGGTATTGTATACATAGAGGCTACCTTTCTCTCTGCTCATGTAAATCAATCTACAAGAATACAAGTCACCTATATGCACTCAATATTAGAATACATTTGAAAAGTCCATTATCAAAACCGATGTTAGAGTACTGGTCACCAGTAATGAAAGATTGGGCTTTTGCCACTTACATACTTAATCAATTCCTCTCAGCCAGACAAATCATGCTATACGTATAATGTGAAAATACTGCATGACTGGCTAATCTTAATCTAATTAAGTATCTAAAAGGCATAATCTCGATCTTTTGTTAACAGGAGCAGTGATCAGGAGTGATAAGAGACTTTGAATGCAGTCTGTGACCCTCACATCATGCATTGGAATATGGGTATATGAAGTGGCTCTTACTGGTGTATCTGAAGTCTAGCATCTGTCAGACTCAAAATATTGATATCTTGGCATCATATACATTTATAAACTGCTGTGATACAGTTAGACCATAAATTACACTATCCCACAAATGTTGTGTGTGGCACTGCTGAACTACTGAACCTTTCCAGAGACAAAAACGTATTAAGGCTTTGGACCTAAGTATTTAGAAATTTTGTTAACACAAGGAAATATGTATGGAATGTCATTCTGAATGTCTATTCATATTTTTAGAAACTGTTAAAACATAGGTATTCTAAATAGGCACTCAGAATCATAGACCTCCAGTATAACCTTGTCCTGAAAAATAAAACTGTTGGAGTAAAAAAATCCCAATAAACTAACTGGGTCTGTCATTGAAAGTTGAAAGTTTGGCCACATAATGATTTTATGACTTTAAAATCATAAGTGAAATTCATAAAATCTTGAAGGGTTTTGAAGTATATATTACAGCCAATTGTGTGGACTATTCCATTATGATATGATATCTCATACATATACTTGTTGAAAAATCTTAACATTATATGAGCCTTTTGACAAGACAACCATGGAATTCACTGGACTTCAGCAGAACTCACATAAATGAAACCACATTTATAAATATTTCATCAGACTGATCATCTTGTAAATGCTATACAGTATATAAAAAAATTACAAAATGTTTATAAAAAGGTCCCATAATAATAGAAGTGATGAAGCATTTAATAAAAAATTCACAGCTTTGCCTGAATTCTGATGAACTGCCCAGCAGCTGAGAATACCTCTCCTTTCCTTAAGCAAGCTAAATCCCAATTATGATTTCTTGAATTTCTACATTATGATATCATGAGGAAGTATTAGTATATAGCCTGAATCCATTTGTCATATACATGAAAGTGACTAAAAGCTAGTGTCATGATATGATATTGCCAAATACTTGCATCACCCAGACTGTAACTTGTTTTGTGTAATGGTACACTTCCCATGAAACTTGGAAGCATCTAGAGAATGCAGGTTAAGTATTTAAATCCAAGTTATATTCTTAAATTCCTACAAATAACATGAAAGGGATGAAGAAGAAAATTACCCATTATGGTTTCATTATTAAGTTACCAAACTAGCTTAAAGCGTTCTATTGTATGCAAGTCCAGTAATGGCATGGAAACTTTATTTTCATGGTAGAGAGGCAAAAGCACTAGCCCAGTCTCTCAGTTGTGACAATACAATCATTCTACTACTGCATTAATACTTTTTATACTGTATTCTAAACTTATAACTGGACAATGTGGCTTTTAGTGATTTTCACTTGTACGACAACCAATGTTGTACTAAGCTACTGCTCATTTCACATGGCCCCGATTACCTGAGTTTTACTGTAAAGAAATTCCAAACAAGTAATTTGCATAGAGTTATTAGAATGAAGGAAGTTCATTTACAGGAATTTATATCATACCCTCATATATACAGATCATGATGTGGCAAATTTTTCAACTTACAATGGTCCAGCCTTGTTAGCATTATATATCATAAAAGCATGTACGTGTTATCAACTTATTAATATGTATGTGGGGCTGAGCTGAAATTTTACTATTCTAAATATCCCAGCAGTGGTAAGCTCAGCATGTTTACTGTACTGACTGGAAAATAGCTACATGGATAACAAGAAATCATCAGAATATTAACATTTTTTGTATTCATGATACCTGTTGAGTGAGGTAGAAGACAAGTAGGTAGTTGGGGGTAAACTCAAATCTTTCAAGCATATGAAAACCTGTACACAATGTTGTAATACACTTCAGTTGTTGAGTTTATGGCCGGAGTTGGAAGGTTATTGTACAAATCATTGTCACTTGAGAACCTTTATATGCAAATTCCTACTTCTATGTTTTATAGCAATATTAAGCATCTTATCCAGTTTGCCTTAACAACAAAAATAAGAATTTTGCACATGAAACTTCTAGAGCGAGGATTTGGGCAGTATGCGAGATGAGGTCACTCTATGATAAATGTCACATTGGCTCTAAGCTACAGCAATAATATTATCTAGTAATGATCTCTACAGCTGGAACCTATAGCAGGAACTCACTTGGAGTACATATATATATATGATGGTCACATAAGAATGTCTCTAAATGCCCAAGAGTTAAGGAGCAGCTCCTAGTGAGTTGCCTTGTTCAGGCTCATGGTAGTTTGACAAGCTGTTGTCTGATTCCTGAAGTGACGAATGGGATGGTGCAGGAGAAGTTATGATAGAAGAGATCGGAGACGTTAGGCTTGAAGTTAGACTTACACCAACTCCACTACTGCCAGTGCTACTGTTGCTGATACTCTGATTTTCCTCCTTGTACGGTAGAGGAGAAAAAAGTGTTTGGTAAGCACTGTTATACTGGTCACTTAGAGGGGCTGGACTATACGGTGGCTGGGGATACAAAGGAGGGTTGAGATATCCACCTTCATCTAAAGGAGATTGACGGTGATCTGGATAGGGAGTTTCTGGTAGTTGTTGGTCCAATATGTAGCTCTCCTGGTTAGGGATATAAGGTGCTGGAGAGGGAGCCAAGTTCATTGCATGAGGTGATGGGCTAGATATTTCAATGGGGCTCTGAGACAAATCCAGAGACTGAGGAGAATTCATAAATGAACCAGGAGGTTTCATATCTTGGTACTGGTTAAGTACGCTGTTGGATAAGTTAATAATTTGAGTTACAGAAGAATTTGGACTATGGCTCATGCTATGAGATATGTCTAACATTGTGTGAACAGATTGGCTTAAGTTTGGAGACTGCAGCATCACTGGAGATGAAGAAGGCTGTAGCATACTGTGTGGTGATTCCATCATACTTTGTGGGGACAACATACTCTGGGGTGATTGTAACATGCTATGTGGTGATGGCAGCATGGAATGAGGGGATTGTACCATACTGTGAGGGGACTGCACCATGCTTTGTGGTGAGTGGCAGGGCAGTGGAGGGGAGTGAATCAAGGAGCTGCTTTCATGAGTGATCTGTGCATGAGAATTTTCAGACTCCATGCTCTGCAGCATTTGTTTCATTTGTTCCAAACCACTGCCTTGTAGCATTTGCTTCATCTGCTCAATGTCCATCCCATTCAGCATCTGTCTGATCTGCTCACCAGTTAGAGCCTCAACCTTACTTTTTACATCCATAGCATCAGCATTATTATTATCATTCATCTGCTGTCCCTGCTGATGATTTGCACTATTTGTTGTTCCTGGTTTTTGCCTGATTGCCATGCTTTCAAAAAGTTCGGAATGGCGTCGCAAACCTTGAAGAGAATGCATCAGCCCATCATAGAGAGACTTGCCAGATGCCTCACCAAATTTCCAGTAAATGTAATGCTGCAAAATACTCTGGTAAATATCTCTGTTTGTATCTTGTCCCTCATAGCCTAAGACAATGATAAGAACAAGGAGGTATGCCATCCTAGAATCCACACTGAACTGACGAAGTGAACCAAGAATATCTTTGAACTTACTGAATACCTCTGGTGATTGTGATTTCTGGATCATGCTCATGTTTGTGATCACTGGTTGTGAAGGAGCAAGCACATTATGGTAGTTGCCCGTTTCCTCGTTCACAAAGCTTGAAGCAAATACGAGAGCAATAACCGTAATGTTCTTTTTGATCGCCAAACCCTGAGTTTGGGAAGAAAGACAATTAAACTCAGGAAACTGGCGGAGAAATCGAGTAAGTCTCTCTGCAAAACGCTTGTATGTGGCCATAACATCCATTGGTTTATTTGTACAGTATGGTAGCTGTTGATCAACTAATTTAATGTTGCTGATCACACGTGTTAATATTTCAACCTCATTTGCATCCAAGTACTGTGATGCAGGATTAAAGACCCGATCGACAGGCATAACTTCCTCATCACTTTCCCTTTTTATTCCCCGACACAGATTTCTGACAGGACTTTCTTGTTTGGTTGAGATGTGCTGGCGCTGAATAATTTCAGTGTTATGATGTGCTGCAGGTGGAGGAATTGGTCCATACTGTATTGGTGTGAGAGGTCCTGATATAGGGGTGGAAGGAGAACTGTTTGGTGATGAGCCAGTAGATCCTAGGTCTACTGGTTGGGCTGGCGAGTGGTATGTCAGTGATGAACTATTATTATTTTGGTACCGTGATGACACATTTTTGGAGGAGGAATTATTAGGATAGGTTGAGCTCTCTTTTGAACATTCATTGGGAGAATAAGAGCCAGAGGAAGATCCTCGTCCACCACCTCCACTTTCACCTCTACCACCACCACTGCCACTGCCTCCCACATTACCAGTTCCCCCTTGTTGATACATCATCCTCTTGGTGAGCCGAGTCTTCATTAGCTGCAGCCGTTCATCCTCGCTCATCACCCATGACTTTGTCATTCCAATGCTCTCGCATTTGGCAAACCTGTTCAAAATTAAAGGAAAAATTAGATCCTACAGAAGGATATCACTTTCTTATATAGCAGCTGATTATTTGAATGACACTCAACCCATATCAAAACAGAGAGGAGCATCCATGCTGATAATGATAAAGACAAATACATATGTTTTCCTTACACCCCATAGAGACGGCTAAAATGTGAGAAGATACTGTTTTAAGTCAGGGGATGTAGCAAAAATGGATAATTTCATGTGGTATTATGATACCTACCCACCTTCAGCTCATGTGTGAACAGGTAAATATACAGGAACAGACAAATTAATGCAAAAATGGATACAGTATTTTATGTCCCACATGCTTGTTTACCAGTTTTGTGGACAGAAATTTAAGGGGAGTTTTATATGAAATTATGGTATACGAGTAAAATTAGAAAACAATAAATACACATGAAAACTGGAGATGCTACGGTGAAATATCAGGGGAACTATCTGAAAAAAGAATGCTAAAAAAAAAAGGTAGGTGAAAATACAGAGATACCATGGTTAACAATGTTTAGTTTGGAGAAGTTTTGCTATGATACTCCCTCCTGTCAGATATTTCTTCAGTTTTTGCCTTCTTTTGAAAACCCAAATGACCCATAATGTCTCGTAAAAGTCCTGCATGTGACAGTGCAGAACAACCACAGAAATGCATCAAGTTGGATATGAATATGCAGGTTATATGATTTTTTGAGGATGGTTTTCCTATGCTGCTCCAACCAAAATATCTAAAAAGTAGTATAAGTTCCTCTATATTATAGGTGTGGAAAGGCAGTGAGCTGACAAGGGAAGGCCCTGGCAGGCAGCATGGATACTCCTTAATTTACATCAATAAATGGTGATTATATATATTTTTGTTGTTATTTCCCTCTGCATACACCTAAACACATTACATGTCTTTCAATTCATGATCTTACGCACCTAATATGTATCATTTACGTATTTTTTTCAACTTATTTATGTACACTATATGTCCCAGTGCATTTGCATATTCTTTCCACCTAAGACACTATCTATATGAACATATTAAAAAAATAACCATTTTCATTCTAAAATAAAAACACTTATCCAAAAAAATTTTCTTTTATTATATAATTGACTACAATAACTGCAATGTAAATATGGTTTCCTTTCCTTCCTGACTGAGAGGACTAGGTGACTGTGATGCATGATATTTTTCAAAGGTGTGTGGTTAGGTATCTTGTGACATTTTTTTTGATATGATATTGTATTATATCTCAGCTGGGAATTTAAAATCATACAGCTAAAATCTTTGATTGTAACTCTGATTATCATATATATTCAAATCCTACTTAGAACCAAAGCTGTTTTTTAAAAAGTTTCAAAATCTACTGAACAAAAGGAAAATTGAAACCTAATATATCAACTCGTATGCATCTGCACAATAACTTAAAAGTAATTCACACATACACCATTTTTTTTTGAAAAGCATAAAAATAAAAGCATTTCTTGTTAAGTTTTAAATGTTTTCACACTATATTATGATCAAAAAAGTATCTAAAACAGAAAACTACAAGAACATTCTAATACCATATTTCAGTTAAAGCCAATACTATTCTTTTTCATAAATAAGTAAAACAAGAGAAATGGAGAGAGAGAGACAGACTAACCTGCAGTATTTGCAAAACTTTCTGGATGCAATAGAAATAGCACACTTCTGGTCACCTCCACAGCGGAAGTGCTTGTATGCATCATTCTGTACTGAGCGTCGGAAGAATGCTTTACAAGAATCACATGACAATCCCCCGAAGTGAAGTGATTTGGCAATATCTCCGCACACCTGCAGATCAGTAAATAAGGTTAAGCACAGTGATGTTATACTACTATAATACTATGAAAATATAACTACATTTTTCTAAAAAGATTCTTGTTATGGCCTCCACTTTCTGTATCTTTTCATTTCATGAAGAACTCTTCACTGGCAACATCATAGAAATGGTTAAGAAATATGAAAGTTGGGATCAAGTCCTCCTTTACCTGGTAGTCTGTACAATTAGTCTTGCCACATTATTAACACTGGAACCAAACAGAATTTCTTAAGGAATAGCAGGATTTATCAAGGAGAATAAATCAAGAATTAGGGAACAGGATTGTGTCTTTTTCAAAAAAAAAAAAAAAACCCACTTATTTTTCCTTTCAAAAGACTAAAAGGATCACAATAACTGTTAAACTACAGTAGATCATCATTATTAAGTTTATTTTACACTTCTATGTTAGGGGGCACAAATCCTCATGTCTCTCCATATACAAAGAAACAAAGATCCTGCCAATACAATCCAGCCTCAATATGCTTGGCATTCAACTGTTTGCAACAGCACAAGATCATTCCTACCTAAACGAGTCCCTGCTTCACAATTCAACCTATACTCACATATCCCCACGTTCCCAACAAACAAAACATCAACAAAACACATAAATGCCAAAATGGCCTAACAAGCACTTAACAATCATCAATCCAACACAGTCCTGAACACCAACCTACTAAACATACATTCATCTGGAACCACAATCCCCATACAAATATGAGCTACACTTTCCTGTCTACAATCTGGAAATCATTCATCCCTACATTTATAGAAACACCAGTTCAACACATCCCAGGGCTCTTCATGACTGCAATGCATACTTACCTTAAGCCTTAGCATGGCTGCATCAGTAGCAAATGAACAATGGCTTTATTTAAACCCATGCAATCTCTGGAAGTCATTTGCAATGTACAAAGATCACATTCTGCCATCCATCAGCAAAGATCGCACACAACTCCATGGTTTATCTTCACTCCTTCAACTACCCTGGTTCAGCACACTAACAGCATGTTATCATCCCCCATATACCACATTTATCTAATTCATTCTATCACAAGCATGCATCTCGCCCTTCCGAATGTTCAGGCCCTAATACCCCCCAAAATTTCTACACTTCTTCCCTTGCTTATTCCACTTCTGTCTGATGCATCTCACCTAATTTGTGTGCTCATTTTCTACACATGCCTGAACTATTTCAGCACACTTCTCAATCAGACTGCACTCAAAGCCAAACCTCTCCTTGACACCCATTCCTTACACAATCAATCTGTTTCACACCACATATCACCTTCAGACATTTCGTTCACAACTCATCCACCTTCCTTCTTTCTATGGCATTCAAGGTTATAACTGTACCTTCAAACATACCCATCTTTGACCTTACTGATACAAACTTCTACATGATGCTATGGGAATCTGGGATCTTAGCCCCTTCTTTCACACTCTGACTCATTTCAGCCCCTGTGGTTCCTTCCATCCACTACCATGTATATTCCCAGGAATCAAACACACCCACTTCCTCTTAATCTTCCTCATTCAAACTTACACTTAATCCATCCTCTCTCATCCCTATGTAGCCTCATTATCTTATTTTGTTCAAATCAACTCTCATCTTCCTCCTTTTACACACTCTCCTAACCTTTTAACACCTGCTTCTTGGGTTTCACTCCGAAGTTCGCTACCACTTGCACTGACTTCACTCACCACCATGAACAGATTAAACAGCCATGGTGAAATAACACATCCTGGACCCACTTACACTGGTAACCAATCCTCCTCCTCTCTTTCCACTTGCACGCGTCTAACTCCCCCAACAAAAATCCCACACCCTATTCACTATAGCAGCTTTCTTTCCATCCCATATATTTGCAACATCTTCCGCAAGGCAACTTCATTATATCAACGACATATAGGCATTCACAATTATATAAATATTGATCCAAGTACGGTATATTAACAATGATAAGGGACATACCAG
>JAUUDZ010000010.1:255925-267574 GCA_032361705.1 Panulirus versicolor | reverse complement strand
ATATATGATCAGGAACTGATATTGTTTAAGATTCTGTAAAGACAATTTTGCTCTTACTCCAGGGAACTGTGTTGATGATTAAAGGAAGTAGTTAGATGTGTTCACAAAGTGCGGTCTTTAAGGTTAATAATTGGGGATTTTTAAAGAATTGGAGGTAACATTTATATTATTATGGATTTGGTTAAAAAGAGGAGCTTACCTTAAGTGTATGCTAAATTGAATATATCTTGATTCTCTAAGCTTTGTATAGAGGGCCATAGTAAGTTTCTCACTTAACACTCATTTATATTTTAACAGGTTTTAGAAGCCTAACTCCAGCACTTACAATTGTAAGGAAAACATTTGAGGCTGGGGAGAACCCAGATGACTTCTTACCCTCTGTGATGACCTGCGTTAACTACCTGAAACTACCAGACTACTCCAGTATTGATATCATGCGTGCCAAATTGGAGATAGCAGCCAGAGAGGGTCAGCACAGCTTCCACCTCTCATAGGAAGAACTTTTGACAGACTAGCAAGCTGATGCTCAACCCACCAATTTTTGGGCTTAACATTGTGATATCATATATTTTTGTTTTTGGTGCATGGTGTCCAACATCAAATGTATTGTCAAGGTAAAGTGTGGCAAGAAACAGTGAAGGAAAGTGGAACATGGTGTTGTACTCTTAGTTCATGAAACCTTATTGCCATATGGCAAAGCATTTATGGAAAAGTAACGATAGTGATGATCATAACTATGATGTGTGACTTCTGTATCATTCCTGGGGATACATTCTTACCTGTGCCTGGTGACAACTTGTAAAGAGTTCTCCACCATCTCATGGCCCTCACCTCAAAAGTACAGCCTAATTTATTGTTATGTATTCATAGATGTTCAGCTCTGACTGGCCATGGGGCAAAGTGAACTGAGTCAGTCAGGTGTTAAGCAACTCTACACATGAAAATTTATTAGTGCATAACAAAATGAATAAATATTTGGACATTTTTCTACATCAGTGCTTTATTTTCAGCCTTGTATTGTTTTTCAGATACAGCAGACTTCACAGAATCTCTGCTATGACTGTGGAAAGTAAACTGTGATATCCCCATCTTTCAGGTTTCCACAAGCTTCTTTTCAGTTGGTTTTAGTTCCCACCTTTCAGTGACTGTGATGTTGGGCATATTGGAGAACTAGGATCCCAGCATTTTCAACTCAGACCACAAATCATCATCTCCTTTGATTACTTCATTCATATGACACTGAGCATTAAGATGTTAACCCATTACTTGATCTCGTCATTGTTTCTATTTTGAGAATGTTAAGTCTTTGTTTTCTCTGTAATTACCCACCTTATACTGGTATCCCATACAAGTGTGGGTCATTGTTAGGCTTTGAGTTTGTGTACATATGATTTGCTCATTTTAAATGAGAACCCAAAGGCAATGTATTTTGGTTGTTGTATATGACCTCTAACCATCACATTAATTTGGGGACTTTCTCACTAACATTGCTTATGAATATCAGTCCTAGTCATTTGAAAGATATCATCACAGTGGATCTTACTGTATTTCACTTAGTTTTTTTTGTAGAAATAAGGCCAAGAGTGCATTTCTTCAGTACTTTTAAGTTGAACTCCTAAAACAAAAATATTTCAATTAGAATCAAATACCTTTTTATTTATGGAACATTGTTGATATATCATGCTCAATTATAATTTTATATCAACTTCAGTTCAAATTCTCTGGTAAAAACTGCAGGTCAGTGCAAAAGGAAGAATGGGCATTATCATTAGCTATTTAAAAAGGATCAGGTATCTTTGCAATTTAATGTACTCCTCCTGATATCATACTGTATCTTAATCTAATATAATTAAGGTTTCAATTCAGGCCTTCCTATATCATGATTTTTGTTATTTTTAAAGGTACAGTTTAGATGTTGGTGGGACTACAAGAATATTACACCAAATATCATAAGTAAGTAAATACTGTAACTTGTTTTATAAGTTACAATTAATCTTGAACTGGTTTTAGAGGACATTTGTTTAACATTCTCATATCATATGGTTTGGACTGCAGGGCTAACTTTTGACTGTTGGAAAGCATAAAACTATGCATTACTGAAAAACTGAGCCTAGCCATAGAGTGAAGACTGGTTATATATTTAACCATTTAATCAACCAAAACGCCTCATGATTGCATGTCAGCAGTGTTACCTAGTTGGTACCAAAGCACCATTTATTTTTTCTTTTGTCTTTGGGTATTTTTTGTTACTTGAAACACCTGCTGAATTGGCCTTAAACTGCTCTCAAATTTTATATATTTTTGTTAAATGGATATTTTTTATTTATTGATATTCTTTGGCAGTCAGTATCTCAGGTGTTGAGCCATGAGCACATTAAAGTAGGGAAATACAAGTCTTTGATTGTGTACAGAGAATTAAAGAGAAGTTATCTGTAACTTGTAAGTTGTTTTCTTTTGCAAAGAATTTTCAATAAGCTGACTGAATATTGAAACATATGGTCTCATGATTCTGCACCTGTTTTCCTGAGCTAGCCCATAAATTAATGCTCCCGGCATGTCCATTGTATGTATTATAAGTACATGTCATGTTTATCAGTGCCTACCTTAAATATCAGATTGATGTATATTATAAGTATATTCAGAAATCACATAACTGTAATACACAGTACATAATAGTTTTTACAGAAGACAAGATGTGATAATGTAATCAGTACCCAAGAACATGTCGCTATGAATGTGTAAGCTAAGTTTTTGTATTTGCCTTGTGAACCTCAGTTGATTATTGGTAGTAACTTTTGTGATAGTACTTTTTTTAGTCACTTTCTTTTTGTGTGTCATTGAGTATTAAATTCAGCACATACTGAAGATCTTGATTGTCCCTTATGCAGTTGGTTGGGAAATATTTATTAATTTTCTATCAAAATATGTTAGCCTTGACCCTGGGTAGAAACTCCAGGTATGTACAGATGATAATAGGACTTTGGTTTTTGTTTACACTCTTGTAATAGGTTCATGTTAGATTGAAAGTTTAAAATTTTTTGATGTTTGATATAAAGTCTTCTACATTCAGCAAGTTTGCTGACTAACATAGAATATGCAAGTATTTTTTTATTTGAACCCAGCATAAAATAAAAAGGAAAAAGAAGATTTTGAAGTTTCACACAACTAATCCTTTCTCTCTTTCTCTTTCTCTCTCTCTCTCTTCTTCTCTTTCTCTCTCTCTTTGTTTATTTACTCTTTATTTGATTTTTACAATGAGAAACAGACTGATGTATTGTTTATGTTTACTGGCTAAAGTTTTACCATTTTAAAGCATAACCTCAACATTATGATGTACAACACAAAATGAAACAGGCAAAACTAGATACTGTGACTTAAAAATATTGAAGTGGGGGTTTTGGTGACACCAGGTGTAGGCTGGCTCTGTCTGGTGCATGGTAAGGTTGTGATGTGGACATCGGACACCATGCTGTTCCATAGATCCATAGATGTGCTACTCAGGAAGATGAGGGTCTACTTGAGCGTGCTGCATTAGGACTAAGAAACTTCCACCAAGATGTCACGTCATCACCTGCCTCATACTGTGCTGTGACAGTGTCCACGGGAATTTCTTCTCAAACAGCTATGGACTGAGCTGGATCTGTACCTTGGGCACAACAGTTAAGGTATCCACATTCCTGTGATGCTCCAGGGTATTCAGGCAAGGTAGCAGTTCTTCATGCTGAGCTGTGAAGGCTATGAGTAGTTCAACCTGCTTCTGAACTGTTGAGGAGGTTTAAGTGGGATGCAAGGACTTGATATTGAGACAAGTGGTATGTATTCAATTTGGATTTGGACTGAACTGTGCAAATGGTTAGCAGTCAGCCTCCTTACTATAGGTGTCTCCTCAATTGCAGTGTTATCCCCATCAATGTAGTCCCATTAGTAGCTTCATGGATGTGGCATTTAAGTATTAAGTTTCTGTCATATTCAACCCCTATGATGATAAAGTTCTTGGATATTGGTTTGTTTGCTTAATCACATAATGTATATCTCATTTATGTGTGTGACAGAGCATAGCTGTCAGCATTTACTTAATAAAGAACTTCCCTTTGATACTAATAATTGTTGGTTGTATTGTCCATTTAACCACTACATTGATGCTCCTTTTTGGCCTATCGTCATATCATGGAAGATATATATTTTTCACTAAACAAACCTGTAAAAGCCATGCTTGTGGAGAAGTTTTTATTGTTATGTGGTAAAATAAAAGTTCAGCATGATCAGACTGTTTTGGTGTCCAGGGATCTGATTTGTAATATGCTTGATTCAAGGGCTCCTGTCAACTTATCAACTTGATTGGCGCCCTTGAATCAAACATGTATTACATATTGTTCACTGGACACCAAAATCATTTCATCATGCTCAAGTTTCATTTCACCACACACAAATAAAAATTTCTCAAAAAGCATGGATTTCCCAAGGTTCAATTTTGTGTAACTATATCTTTCATGGTATGATGATAGGCCAAAGAGGAGCATAATTGTGCTGATTAAATGTACAGTATGACTAACAATTATTAGTATTAAAAGTAAGTGTTTTATTATCGTGATATCCATTTTCATTTGCATAGGATGGATGAAGTGTATTCAGACCTTCAGCTTGCTCTCACACTCAAGTCATATCCAGTGTACAAAAGTGAGCAAAAGGTTTCACACATGTAGCACTTTTTAACACTTTTGATGCACCACGCCATGATTGTGTTTTAATGTAGTGATGCTTCGTGGCATGGCGTTTCCCACTATTGCATTAAGTTTACGAGGGACAGTGGCCATTCCCATAACACGAGTGGCTACTTCATTCCAACTTCATATGTAAATAGTAGTGAATGTACAACAATATAGAATAATGATGAATGTGAACTACCTGGAGAGGTCCAGTACTCTTAACTTTTCTGCAGTTTAATATAAATTTGTGTATATTGTTAATGTAGTGTAAACTCAAAAAATACCAATATCAAAGTGGAAAATTAGTGATGTGAATATATTAGTTGTTACTAAAAAATAGATGATAATTATTATATAGTAATACAAAGAGAGAGGAGCTCAGGCATGTAGTCTGGTTGGTGCAGGGGCTTGGGCGGTGAGTAGTCATTCAGTTGTTTGCTGATGAGAGGACACTAGTGGCAGATTTGAGTGAAAATTGCAGAAGCTGGTATCAGAGTTTGGGAGAGAGTGCACAAGGAAAAAAAACTGAAGAGTGAATGTGAAAGATATGAGGTAATTAGGTTTAGCATTGAAAGAAAGAAAAAAAAGGTTATTTGGAGTGGTAATTTCGAATGAAGTAAACTTGAAGGTAGTAGAATGTTTGAGGTACCTAGAAGTAGATATTGCAGCTCTGAGGAATGTGTGTATAGAGAGATGATCATCTTTAACAGTAGATATGGTTTTATACATAAATGCCCATACACGCACATATACATGCTCATACACAGACATATGCATATGAACACGTGTGCATATTCATACTTGCTTGCCTCCATCCATTTCTGGTGCTACTCCGTCCCACAGGAAACAGCATTGGTACTCCCTGCTTCAGTGAGGTAGTGCCAGAAAAACAGACAAAAAAGGCCACATTTGCTCACACTTAACTCTAGCTGTCATGTGTAATGCACCAAAACCATAGCTCCCTATCCACATTCAGGCCACGCAGACCTTCCCATGGTTTACCCTGGATGTTTCACATGCCCAGGTTCAGATTGTTGACAGTACTTCGACCCCAATATACCACATCACTCCTATTCATTATGTGCCTTGCAGGCCTTTCATCCTCCTGCATGTTCAGGCCCTGAGCATTCCAAATCTTTTTTCACTACGTCCTTCCATAATGTTTCATTCCCCCTTCTTTTCCCATCCACATTCTACATATAAATGCTCACTGTCACCCTCTCCTCTCTCATGCTCACTGTATGTCCAAACCATTTCAATACACCCTTATCAGCTATCAACCATACTGTTATTTCTACACCTCTCTTTTACTCAACCTTCCTCACACCACATGCTGTCCTCAAATATTTCATTGCGAACATAGTCACCCTATTCTTTACGTCTTTATCTAAGGCCCATGCCTCGCATCCATATAGGAAGACTACCCATCTTTACTTATAAAGGCAGTGACCTCTCTTTCCATGCATTCCTCAATGCATCCAAGACCCACTGCCTCACCCACCCTATGGCTCGGTTCAGCTCCCATTATTCCATTTACTGCCATATCTACCATCAGTTATCTAAAACACTCCATTTCCAACAAGTTCTCTCCATTCAAACTCACAAACCAAAAACTTACTTTTCACAACAGCTTCGGCATTTTCCCTCTTAACTCTACCATCAGCGCCATATCAAAGACCCCAACTTCCACCCGATCCATACACAGATTAAACAGCCATAGTGATATCACACACCTCAGCTGCAGACTTGCCTTCATCTGGATCCACTCACCTTCTCTCTATCTATTTGCATGCATGCTTTACTTGATAAACACTCCTTGGTACTTCTAATATCTTTCCTCCCACACCATATGTTTGTAGCACCTTGCAAAAAGCATCTCAATCAACCCTGTCATGTGATTTCTCTAGATGTCACAGAATTGCAAAAATGAGCTGTGAAGTTACTAGTTTCTACAGACAGACTCGATATGGTGGCAAAACAGATCTCAACTGTAAAGCCACCTCATCCCAGAAAGCTTACCTGACACAAGCCTAAGATGTGGTGTGACTCCTTTTACACCACAGCCCATTACAACAAACAATGTCTGGTTTCAAAGACCAGTTTCTAAGAATATTAAAGCTGCAGGGTTTCACATTCCTGACAACCAGCTTGCTGCTCCTCACACTACCTCCTCAGGCCAACTACCAATGTTGCCGACTTAGCCTTGTGTCTGTCGTTCAGTGTCTATAGGAGGTATCACTTGTGGACTACCTCCAAATGCATTACCATACACATCGTCAACCGCCCCAGTCACAACAAAAACCGGCTATCTATCTGTCTATCTATCTGTACCTTTGATGACTTCCCAATTCGAACTCCCCTAAGGGGGTGGCCATGGTAATAAAGTCTCTGTAACTTGTGAACTCCAGCGTTGCCTCTTTGCCTTTAGTACTAAGCCTCATACTTAACAGGCCACTGGCAGAGGGCAACACTAGCACAGTGTTTGCAGAGTCTCCTACTTAATGTCCCTACTGATACTACTACCTAATGCTCATGCCTAATTATCCTACTTACTACTACCTAAAGTTTCTACCAAATGCTCCCACCTACTATTTATGTCTGTTGTTTGTAATATTTTATGAAGAATGGATTTTTGTGAGTTGTCTTGTGTTATGTATGACGGAGAGATTGTGTTTGAGAACTGAATGCAAGCAGTCCACATGTGCGCGAGGAAGAAAGAAATGACACCTACCTAGGTCAGAGAAGTGCAACTTGACAATTACTGAGGTGTTGGCTCTCTACACAGGCGTCACTAACCTTCCCGATACCGAGGCGAGTTAGCAGTCCTAATGATAGTATTACCTCCGTAGCCATGCCCCACCATCCTGACTGACAAATCTACTACTGTATCGTGGCGCACTTCTTTTCCGCATGAGGGGTCCCAAAGAATTGCCTTAAGTCATGAAAGTCCATGGTACAATCCTACCAAATTTCACTACACCCACGTCTGCCAGAAAATTGGCAAGACCACTTCACCCTCACTTTTGGGTGCCTCTAAGTACTGCCACATCTTCCCTTGTTGCAAAATCTAGTTTTACTCCACAAAGATTTGTTATTTCAAGTTCCCCTCTTGGCATGGTATATCCCATCTCTATCACACTTCTGCAACAGGTTGAAATAATAAAGCATGGTTCTGCCTGCCGGCAAGGATCAAAGTTTGCTGCAGCTGTGTGTTATGCACTATGCTACAGCTATGTTAATAAGACTGCATTATTGATTAGCTAGGCTTCCATGGGTGACAATGCAAGAGCACCACATCTCTGTCCTCACTACTAACCCACAGAAGCCTCCGACCGCTGGAACACCAAATCTACAGGAATTCATCCCCTGCTGTACGATGAAGTCAACAGCTTTGTGTCGCTGCTGTTCCCGATGCAGCAGTGTAGCTAACCCGCTACAGCACTTTCTGGTTGCCAAAGTGCAGCATTACCTAGAAGTAGCAGTACCGTTATCACTCGGCCAGATCATACAGAAGATACAGTAAGTGGTAAGTCTGGTCACACTAACATTCCTCAGTTGTATGTCCACCATAACTCATGCGTATGACTGATTGTAGGAAGGATTCTACTTGCTACCTAAGTCACTTGTCACAGTGATCACTCACTTACTATTACCCTAAACCGCATTATTTCGAAGCTTCCTACTTTTTGTTATATATACATTATAGTATTTTGTTTATTTCTTCATGTATAATGTACATAATACTGTAGGTATATGTTTTGATGCCACGTTCACAAGCCAGCGAATGAGCAAACTGGCAAGTGGTCGTTATTGCTGTGCAGTTTTTGAAACTTTTTTTTTTCATGGGCGCCATAGATGCAGATCATTGGATTGTGGGTCACTAAGAAGTGGGGACCAGATGTGTCATAGACATCGTTGTACAGCTTCAAATTTACTGAAAAATACAAGAATGATAGAAGTGATGCTGTAAATTCCGGATCTTCGAGACTACCATAGATTATATATTTTCTTAATTATAATTCTAACATCCTGAGTGACTCTACAATCCCCTCGTGCCGAGTATTCCTGATATATGGACATGTGCAACGTACAACGCATTATAACCTAACAGTAAGTGTGGCTTTCCTTAAATCTGATACTTTCCGTCAGTAGAATTTTTTTCCCCATAGCA
The DNA here is from genome assembly GCA_032361705.1 of Panulirus versicolor. NCBI lineage: Eukaryota > Metazoa > Arthropoda > Malacostraca > Decapoda > Palinuridae > Panulirus > Panulirus versicolor. The sequence goes on along the minus strand of JAUUDZ010000010.1, from coordinate 258,697 downwards.
CTTAACTCCATTGAACGTACACAGCTCTGTACATCATGTAAGGAACTAACAACATCTGGCCTGTACTTCGTATAAAGATTAACAGTTCCTTTCCTCATATGAATTTCCTGCCAATATTTGATTCCATCACTTATGTAACAGATGTCATTAGTAATTCACCACCACAGGTGAAAAATCACCATATATCTCAGTCTACCACAGATACATTATCCAAGATAACCCACCTACGTCATCTTGGTACAATGCTACACCGAAATGCCCGTTATTGTACTCGGTAGTAGAAACTGTCTTATATTAATGTTTATACTTTTATCTTATTCGTGTACATAAAGTTGTGCGTAAATATGTTAATGCTTAAGTAATACAAAAGAAAATACACATGAAAAAATATAAATGTATGGGATGTATGAAATTATGTTTGAAGAAAAAAATGATAAATTTGTAATGTGTTTAGGTGCATGCAGATTTGTCACACTTGCAAAATACTGTATTTATCACATACGGGTTTACATAAAGAAGGAGGATCCATGCTGCCAGTCAGGGACCTCCCCTATCCACTTGACGGACTTCTTTCCAAAGTAGTCCACTTGCTCTACTACAAGAAGTAACGCTGCTGTGGGCCGCAGGAGCCTTGAGAAAGAGGTCCTGGATAACGCTGGGACTCTTTCACAGAAGTTGGTCCTGGGGTAACTACAAGTACACGAAATAAGCAGACATACTACTGTGTATAGGGGAAAAAGTTTTCAGATATTTTTCATTAGGAGCCTCATTTTAGATGAATTGCACAGCTTAAAGGTTAGGTATATGATGGTTTTTCATAATCTATCATAAGTCCACTTTCCATGTCATTATATTCATCTGTAAGCATAAAACAATTGTGTGTCTATATTTTGTACGAGTCAGCATCTGTAACTATAGTGTGAACAGTCATGCTGGTATTCCTGCTTGGTGAATGTGACATTAACCATCGTGTCAACCACCCTGTATCTTCTGCACAAGTACCCCAGAATGATTGGTTCTGGCACGGCTTCCCATCACATGACCCCAACTGTATGTATCCCCAGTTCTCCTACTAGAAAAACAGGTTTTGTTCCACTAGCACTTACAGCATTCGGCTGTGCCTCCACCTGTGCTCCCGCAGTGCAAAACCTACTTGACTGCCTATTGCTCATCCTCAGCACCATGCCTGCTTAACCCTGGCCCTCACCTACAGCTCTCAGCGACCAGCTCAGCAGCATCTAGCTATACCTCAAGCAATTAGTGACCTTTTTAACTGGACATGGCTATATATGGCTCCGACGGTAAGTTACTCGGGTTGCATTTTACTACCCACAGAAATCTGCTAATGAAATTACTACGAGCAACCCAAACCATCTACAAGTATGACAACCCATCTACATAACATGACCAGCTGTCCAGGGTCTTGTAGAGAAGTTGTCGCATCAAGCAGCGAGAGCACCTAATGTATCATGGGATTTAGTATCACTGGTCCAACTGCAAAGTCATATCACCAAATTAATGGTGTGCTAAGCTCCCATTACTGAAATGGTTAATGATCATCCATCACAAAATTAATGAACACTGTTTTAACAGGTTTCATTTATTAGACATAACTTTTAGTACTCCGATCATTTATTTACATAACCAGCAACCAGTGAGCACTGAAGTTGCCATGTACTTAGTGGTACACTTTCTTACTAAACAGTACTTTAGTAAATGAGCTACTGATGATTTCTTTGATTAATCCAGGTGTTACGTGCGTACCTTTGCAATGACCATTATATTTCCACTGGTAACATATGATTAGAATGCTGATTCACCTAGAACGGAATGTTTGCATCACCAATGGAGTCTGTCTTCACAGTCGTAACCTTGACATGCCTGCAGCTACCTATCTTCCTAAATGACCGACTACCACTCAATAAAACTCCAGCTGAACTAGCTATCAAACATGACACGATCATGATCTGTACTCCCCACACCATAGTGAATTAGGCATCATACATGACAACCACATAATATCTAATCCCCACACCACAAACATCAGAGCAAAGGTCATGAATAAGCAAAATGCCCCCAGAAAACTTACTGGTACTGGATCTGGACAAGGAAAACAATTCTATAGTTTTTGTAATAAAAAAAAAGTCATCCGCGTCGCCCTATACAACGCTTCCCTTATGTGGTCACTCATCGCTGCAAACACTACAAAGCTGCAAACCCACAAAATAAGCTCTCACAGCAAGCATCGTTTACCTCAGGATCAAAATATTCAAAACTTGCACAATAAGAAAAAAACTACTTCCAGTACGATCATACCTCAGATCTTTGTAACAGCATAAAGCCTTTCACCCAAACCACTTCAATTTACTCGCCGACCCACAAGTAGGAATAAGAAACTGCCTTTCTTCACACTTCAGGAACTTATGTTCATAGATCCCCTCTACCCCAGCAAAATGAAAAACAACAAAACACATACACACCAAAATGACCCGACATGCACTAAACAACCATCCTTCCAAACCAGTCGTGAACCCCATCCTGCCAGACCAATTAGAAACTAGACCCCTCAGACATTTGTGAGTAACTCTTTCCCAACTGTTCTGAGGACAACACAGTGATATAGGGCGCTCAGAGGGGAAAATGGGTGGTTTGGATGGTTTTAGGACTGGTACTATGCTGACTAGTTTCCAGATTCTGAAATTTTCTTACTAACTACGAGAGGTTCAAGATAACTAATAGAGTTTGGATTACTATTGAGCTGAAGCGTTTCAT
>JAUUDZ010000010.1:239615-255825 GCA_032361705.1 Panulirus versicolor | reverse complement strand
GTAAGGAAATAATGAGTCAGCAGGCGTCTCGCTCTTACCTCCAACTTCGTATCCGGTACCGACGCAGGCAGCGGCTTGAGATCCACGCCACCTTGTGTACATGGGTTGTGTGCTGGCTTCTGTACATCTGGTTTTAAACTTCAAGTCATATGCTCGTAAGCCCTCATGTGACTGCCATACTAATGTCTGACTTTTCAACTTAAATTGCAAGAGATAGCTGAGTAGACAGCAACCTAAAGATATGCTGATACAGTTAATATAAGTATAGTTTGAAATTATTGGGAATATTGGTTGTGTGGGAAGGGAGAATGTCATGGGTCTTGAGCAAGCCAAGGTCGTGACGCATGGCAGGACACAGCTGGTCCGCAGTTGGTCAATGTAAGGAAATAAATCTGTAATTTTAAAAGTAAAACACACAATTGGGCGGATATAATTTAATGTCAATCGAAAGTGTCTTGTAGGAATTCAGATCAGGATTTTTTTTGGGCTTTTTACTTGCTCCCGTGAACAATATCAAGGATCAAGTTGGATGCCTAAGGATATTAACCGTTATAGCGAAGGGGAAGTCTTGTTTTATGGTAGAGAATTTGGTTAGAAAATTATTAGATTTATGAATTGGTATGGCAGGCGTCAGCCTTTGTACAATCTCTGGTGGTATAATTTTTGTACGGGTAACATTTTTGTCCATTTTGCTTGTGAATATTTGTAGTCTGGATATATTCAGTATGTATATATGAAGACGGGTTACTAACACCGGAACAGGCCAAAAAAGGAGTTGCAGTAGTGGATATGTCTACAAGTCGTACGTCGTAACCCAAGAGAAAAAGAAAAGAGAGGTACTTATCTTTTAAGTACTACCGGAGACATGCAAACAAGTTGTAATGTGGTAAACAAGACGGGACGAAGATGGTGGGCGGAGCAGTGAGTGAGCGAGTAGGTGGTGGTGGTGACCAGTGAGGGAAGAGGGTGGGGTTGGGAGGGATGTGCGGGGGGCGTAGGAGCGGAGGGTGAATGTGGGAGGCTACCTAGAGGACACAAGAGGGGATGGGGGGTCTTAGAGGTGCCCTTGAAATTGACGCTTTGGAGTCGTTGGCTTGTGTCGCTACTTTTCCAACACACCGGTTGTCTCAAGTATTTTTGTTTCTATTTTACATGTATGATCAACAGCCGGAAGTAGCAGGTGTATCAACATCCGTTGCCAGTTTGGCTTCATGTAATGTAAATAGACATTCGTAACATAAGAGTTCATGTCTTCTTTTATTTACCCATTTTACATGTGGTTGAAGAATTATTTGACTTTTTTTTATAGATCGAAGGCTTCAAAAACAAACGTTTGTCTTTCGTGAAATATATAAAGACTAGAGGTTTACGTTTGTTACCGCCTTGATATTTTCATATCACGATTATGGTAACTCATGGAATTGAAGTATGGTGGTGGTTTGGTGGAGCAGAGAGGCAGGGTTGGTGGGCGGGTTCAGCAGACCGTGGCGGTTCCCAGGCACCAATACTTACGCACGCATCAACCCCGGAAGTCATAACTTGGGATTTCATGGAGAGGCGCGATACAGCACTTCTTGTCTCCAGCAACTCCAGAGCAACCTTTCACGAGTATTTGAAATTGAAAGATTACTTTCTAGTTTATATATAAGGATAGTCTTTGAGGATAGATTTCTAACAATAACTGCATTGAGAATAAGTAGAATACCTTTTTATGCTTGAATGGGGTTAAGAATAAAAAGAGGTGATGGTAGTTTTACAACATAGGAGTAACTGAGGTCTGTAGAGGTACAACATAGGAGTAACTGAGGTCTGTAGAGGTATGTGGACTGAACGTTGAGGCTGAGTCGTGGTGAAAGTGCTAGTTGTCAGTGTGCAGCAAGCAGGTCTCTAAGACTGACTTTCGAGGGTTCAGTTTGTGGTATCTTAATAAATAGAGAGCATAAAGAATAACGCGATAATGAAGAAGAAAATGGAGGATCGTCCTGAGTAGAAACTCCCGTCGGGGTTCGGGTGTATAACATCATGCGCCAACTAGGCAACACCGCCCCTTGACATTTCTCCCTCTATTTTAGACCATCGGTTTTACATTGGTGATTTACTCGCTATGAAATTTCTACCCTTAAAGTTTCAATAGTTCATACTTGATGTAGCAATGTATTAAGGATCGACCAGACAGATAAGTGTGATTTGAAAGGGCAAGTCGTTATATCAGAGGCCAGCCAGGTGGTAGATGGTCTGGGGAGAACCGCCAAACGTTTGTAGGAAGAGGGCAGGTGTCGACTTCTCTACATTTTAACCTTTTCTTCTAAGATTCGAATGAATGCTGATGAAATGCTGTGGCAAGCACATGCTGAGTAGCTAAATAAAATGATTATGTAAAATTAATTAAATATTGTAATTGATACTGAACAAGAAAATTGTAGAGAAAACAAGGTGGCATTCGGGTGAGGTGAATCATGGGTGATGGTGCGAGGCTGACCCTACCAGTGTGTTGGGGTTGGATGGACATCAATGAAAGTATTGTAGTGGGCTGCTCCACGCTGGGCCTCTGCCTCTGCCCTCCCATCCCTTGCCACACCGACGTGAAACCTCAATGCCTCGTTCGTTATATAGTACCAGTGGATACTCACAGATGCTCACTGCGCCACGTTGATTAAGATAATTTGAAGCTTTGTTTTTTATGTGACATCCCTATAGATATGCCTTACGACTCACATTAAAATGGACTTCACTCTACAGCTTCACCAAGATACACATGCTGCAGAACCGTGCAACACTGCTTTGTGATGCACTCGTGCCGTACATTCTCTATAATCGTATAGTTTCTCTTCACATCTTGGAAACTAGTGCATATATTTCTTAGCATTTTAACTATGACACATTGTGTAACACTTATACGAGGTACATTTCAACGTTAACATTATCCTTTGTGTTATTCATTTTATTCCATACCTGTGAAAACATGTGATTCATAACCTACTGTATCTCAGGTTCCTGTCATTATTTGTCTCAATTGTTTTTTCTATGTCCTTTTTCAAGTTGCATATTTTGTTTCAGTACCAAATGCACTTCGCCTGTGATGATACAGTGTAGCCTTTTGACTATACCGTCCCACTTGGGGATGTTTCAGTACAGTATAATGATGTCAAACATTCATTCCACTACACGTTAAAAACGAGGGAAACTCCTTGTCTTTTAGCTGATTCTAGGAGAAGGATTCGCCTTGTGTTACTGTCAATAGAGTTCGAATATTAGTAACCGGCTTTCAAAACCAACATGTGGTTCCATGGAAAATTTTCTTCCTTTTCTCACTTTCTCTTCCTCCTTTATATTTATATCTAATCAGTATTATCATGAGCCTCTCATTCCCTAACACCCTCCACTTCTTTATCGTGACATTTTTTTATTCAGCCCACTCACATTCTCACACCTCTATACCCCTCGCATCCATCACCTCTTGAACTTCTTTGCACACTTTACACTTTCCCTTCTTCACTAACATTCCTCACCCACACACCCTTCCTACAGGTAAGCTACAGAAGTTAAGTGGGGAAGAGGTGAGTTTGGTAATTGGATCCTTGCACTTCACTGCTTTATGTTGTCGTTAGTAAGAAGTTTATATTATTTTTTTGTTATTGTGCTTGGAAGACTTTATTAAAAGATATACGAAATGAAGTTAAGGAGAATCGTCCTTGGCAGTCCAATAACAACAAAAATTCTAAACGAGCTATCCTTGCACAAAAGCCTCCCAAATTATATTTTTCAAATGAAGGTATTCCTTTAAATGGATTACCCACACAGCTGTTAATTTTCGAATGTTATTACCCAGTAACTTGAGCACGTTAGTCAACAGATGCATTATCCTGCCCAACGAAAGTAAATCCCTTTAGCATTAACCAGTAACCTAAGCATGTATTATCCTACCCAGCGAAAGTAAAATCCTTTAGTACCCATGTTCCCTCATTTCCCTCAGATCTTCAGTTCATTTACAGCCCAAGCTTAAGATGAGGCAGGCATGACTTCCGTAATCACACTAACACCAGTATCACCGAACGAACTCAGTCTCCCACAAATTATTTGTCACTATGCAAGGTAGTCAGAATCGAGTGAATTTTTTTTTTCTCTAAAAACAAAACTCGCTTCAGCATGATGTAATACGTCTGAAACACTACACAAGTGTAACAAAATTATCCGTGATGAATAATAGTCTGTAATTCTCTCTCAAACAAGGCTTAAATAACGTGATAGGACTGATTAAATAGCTAAAGCTTGTGCCTCTAAATATGGAGTTTATTTGAATTTGGGTCCACCAACAGTCATCCTGACTTTTAGATGAGTAATGGAAGTTACTAACTGATCCAAATACCATGATTATATATCTTAATTTTCTTTCATACTATTCGCCATTTCCCGCGCTAGCGAGGTAGCGTTGAGAACAGAGGACTGGACCTTTGAGGGAATATCCTCATCTGGCCCACTTCTCTGTTCCCTCTTTTGGAAAATTAAAAAAAAAAACCAAGAGGGGAGGATTTCCAGCCCCCCGCTCCCTGCCCTTTTAGTCGCCTTCTACGACACACACACACACACCTACTTTGGTACCCTGTGCCCAGTTGGATTTGACTCCATGCATTATTGCGAATGTTTTTACACTCATGGGGCCCCATCTCTAAATTTTTCCTTTTTACTTATGCAGAGACTTGGCCAATATAAAGGGGGTCTGCTGTGGCACTCACCATAGGAAGACTTGAGTTTTCAGAATGAAGAGTCCAGTAGGTTACCTGCTGTAAAGTGTATGGTATGTAAGATAAATCGTGTACACCAGGCAGAAAGGCTAGACGGCAACCTGGGCCAGGAAAGGGAACTTCATAGACAGGGTGTTAGTGTGTCTATGAACATGCCATATATGTATGGGTTGTCTCTTTCTTGTGGTAGGTAAAGAGAATCCTTGTTGCAGGGTTATTTGGAGTACTGGCGACGACACCCCGAGTCCGGCATCTCCCAGCGGCAGGTGAACGACCTCTTCTCCAACATTGAGCAAATACACGCATTACACAGGTCAGTCCAGCATCATCATCTGAAATGAACCATGAATAGGGGCCACTGGAAGACATGATTAAGGGACAGAAATTTATACATAAGTGATTAATTAGGAGTGGTTCTCTTGGAAAGGATATTTTCCATCCAGATGGTGCAGTAGTATACCCTGTAAAGGAAACTGAGAAGTGTTATTCCACTTATTGTCATCAGTAAAGTTTTTATTGCCAACAATATCTAAAACTGCATGCACATGTCATTGTGCTTGTATGCGCATCTATGTATATATGAGTGGATGGGCCATTCTTTATCTATTTCCTGGCGCTACCTCGCTGATGCAGGAAACAGTGATTAAGTAAAATATATATGATATATATATTACATACCCCAAAATATTCATAGCCATTGATATATCATTTTCAGGAGTTTTCTATCTGAGCTAGAGGGATGTGGTGTGGACCCTGTTGAAGTTGCCCGATGCTTCGTACGAAACAACACTGGCTTTGCAATCTACACACAGTATTGCACCAATTATCCTAAGTAAGCATTTTCAAATGCATGCTTTTGGTACCCTATATGGATTTTATCTAGGTACTTTTGTTGTTGTAATGTTCTACTATTTATTATAACACCAAACAACATTAGAAGTAGGTGATATGAACATTAGGTAGATGCCTCTGAAGACACTGTACTAAAGTTGCCCTTTGCCAGTGGCCTGTAAAGAGTGAGGCACTAAAGGCTAAGAAACAGCATTGGAATTCAAGAGTTATGGAGACTTTTGCTGTGGCCACCCCCTTAAGGAAATTCCCAAAGGGAATGGTCATCAAAGATACAGATAGATAAATAATCAACATTATCTTGCAGATATTGGGTTCTAACCAAATTATCATTTCCTGCAGAACGGTTAGTGTATTGACAGAACTGATGCGTGGTGAAGCTTCTGTCAGGGCCTTCAGAGAGCGGCAACTTGCTCTAAGTCACACAATGCCTCTCGGTTCATATCTCCTTAAACCTGTGCAGCGCATTCTCAAGTATCACTTGCTTCTCGGCAATATTGTAAAGCATTTTGAGAAGGACTGGAATGGATATTCTGAAATATGGAATGCACTTTCAGCCATGACAGGAATGGCTCACCATATCAATGATATGAAAAGGCGACATGAACATGCTGTTAGAGTACAAGAAATCCAGTCACTTCTTTATGGTTGGCAGGTAAATTGTACTCTTCACTCTTTATAATAAATTGACTATTTATATGCTGCATCTGACTTCATGAAAAAGTATAATTAAATTCTAAAAGCTATTTCCTAAGGCTTTAATATTTAAGTGTACAGGATGTAGCCAAACTGATTTATTTATATGCTGCATCTAACTTATGAAAAAGTATAATTAAATTGTAAAAGCTACTTTCTAAGGATTTAATATTTAAGTGTACAGGATGTAGCCATACACATTTTACTTTTGCTGTGCATGTTTCCTAATATTACATAATCAAATGTCTTGTTAATGTTTCATCTCAACAGTTTGAGGACTTGACCACATATGGCGAGTTGGCAGCAGAAGGCACCTTCAGGATGTGTGGAGCCAAGGGCCTCAGACATATCTTCCTCTTTGAAAAAATGATTCTTATAGCCAAAAAGAAGGAAGAAAATATTCTCATGTACAAAACCCACATATTGGTATGTACATACATAAAATCTAATAAATTTTATACACAAAAATAGAGCACTGTAAAGTATTCCGAGTTATTTTCAATGTAAGCCTAAATGCATATCATCTCACTGTGTGGGACAGCCAGATTGTCCATGTAGATTCATTAAATATGCACATCAGGACACCTATCTTGATATCTTAACTGTTGTTTTCTTTTCAAATGCAGTATTTCCTCCTTTTCACTCTACAGGTGTTCTATGCATATACCCCAGCCCAATCTCTCATCCTAAATATTCTGCCAACATTCTCCTGATTATTTCCCCTCTATTAGTCTGCCTACTCACAATGTTCCCACTTACATGGTATGTGATAGGTATATACAGCCTTTCAGTCAGCAAGCATATCTTCAATCTGTAAAGTGTTAACAGTGAAATGCAAGCTTGCATGCTAACATAAACACTATTTTCTTACTCTACACACCCAATGTTCACTTGCTGTGACCACTTTCAATTCCTATCACCTTTATGCAAAGCTGTGCCAGTGCACTCAAGTCAGAATCTGATCTACTGTTTCTTCTGGCCAACCATTCTGTTTGTACTTTCAGCTGTACTATTATCATCATCTACAATGTTCTGCATGACCTCAAGTCTTAACCTCAAAGACTTAAGCAACTATATTCACAATTGACAGCCCCAACCCACATTTCTTATGCATATACTACTTGCAATATCAAACTCTTTTTGCAATATCAAACTCTTTTAACAGTCAGAATCTACTTCTAATGACCTCACCTTCAATAAGTATAAGAAAGCACTGTTGCCTTAAAAAAAAATGTGGTAAGCTGGATTTTGTAGAGCTTTAAGAGACAATATTAGATGCCACACTTCAAAGCATTTATACTCACCAAACTAGAAGCTAACATCAACCTTGAAGGAAGGCAAAGCTGCAATAAAGAAAATCATCTGTTAAACCATCTGAGTCAAAAATGTTACTTCTTACAGCATTAAGCCACTGATCTTTAAAGTGCTTATACTGTACTATGATTTATAGTGGGGTCTCATAAGACAGCTCCAAATCTACATAAATTAAAATAAGTCACTACGGGAGACAGTACTACCACTTTTACCACTGGCCTTTGCAGATCCTGAGTGCTCACATCAGATCTGAAAGTCAAGTGTGTAGTAAGCAAATGTTCAACTTACCTTGAAAGGTTCTCTGCCAAGCAGATAACACATTCAGTAGAAACATATCCTTAAAGTGCATATGAATTTGCCATGTTGTATGTGGTATGCAGCCCTACAGGTAATGGTTCAGCTGATCAGGGTAGCAAAACTGTAGCCTGATACAAGATCACGCTGTGGAGATACATAGTTTAGCGGGGCAAGAAACCAGCAAAATGAGACTGTTAAACTATTCATGTCACCAAGCAATTTTTCTATAAACCATTCTTTTCCCTAGCGTTGGAACTACAAGATAAATAAGAAATAAGAAATGAACATTCTACTTACTGGCCAGGTACATTAGATATGACACAAAACCAAAATAAAAAAGGGCTAGGCACACTATACTTACATATATCTTCTTCATATATACAAAGGAAAACTATTTACATTGTTATATTTTTTTGTAATGTCCTTTTAATTGGTGAAGATTAACCATGTTTAATAATACTTGCTTATCATGTCATCATTCTTGGAGGACTTAATCTTTACAAACGTGTTTTCTTTCCAGTGTTCCAACCTCATGCTGATTGAGTCTGTTCCAGGTGAACCACTTAGCTTCCATGTCATCCCATTTGACAACCCACGACTCCAGTATACTCTTGAGGTGATTCTTAAATTCTGTTCATATCCACTTGCTGTCTGTTTTAACTTCTCAAGTATTATTTGTATAACATATATCAAGTATAAATACCTGCCTTAAATCCATGATTTTTTTTTAATAACAACAGGCCCGTAATCTGGAGCAAAAAAGGGAATGGACATTGCAACTGAAGCGGGTCATCCTTGAAAATTATAGTGCCAATATCCCTGCTCATGCACGTCAGCTGGTCATGGAACTTGGCCAGAGCAAACCTGAAGGTAATGTTTTGTTAATACTAGCAAGGAATAATATTTAAAAAACTTAACTCAAATTTAAACATATATTTTTATATATATTAGAATACCACACATTATTACATGAATGTTTTATTAGTCTTAGGTTGCAGAGGGTTAGTAATTGGCATTTGTCACAAAGCATTACAATGATTCTCCCATGAGAAAAAGTGTCAGCAATAGATGGTTCTTCCAAAAGAAAAATGGCTGAATTATAAAGCATTTCTTCATATTTCTTTTTGTTTATACTAGATATGCTAATGACTGAAGGCCGTAGCAGTGGCCGACGTGCCCATCATGCACCTGAGTACCTGGAGAAGAGAAAAGTTGATCGCGAAAGACGAAGATCATCAGAAGGAGTACTTAACACAAAACTACGACTCAGACGTCCCAGTCGTGCCAGGAAAGAGAAAGAAGAGGTAAGTGGCACTATAATGTATTTATGCCAAAGCTCATCTGTATCATTTACATCATTCTATATTGTGAAATCCATAAGCTACTGAACTTATTGTGCCAAATTATCTTACACAGAAGGGAGCCCGTAGTCGTAGTGTGAGCCGTACTAGAGACACTGAGGACGAGGATTTAGACAGAAAGAGCTCTGTGATTTGTACCCCTACATCCACTGAAAAACCCAAGGTTAGTGGTGTATGTAACCTGAGAAATATATTTTTTAAGGATTTTCCATATTTACTGCTGAATTTTACCGTCTTCCCTTAATAGCCTTAAAACATTCCACTGACACATCTTGTATTCTTCCCTCCTCCTGTTGCTGAACTCTTACTGGTACATTCCTTTCGATCAGTCTACCATATGCATTTTTCTTTTCTTCCCTAGCGTTTATTTATCGCTTCCATACACCTGGCATGTCCACTTGAATTCTCATGTCTTACAACCTTGTATCCAACTTCTAATTTTACAACCTATGAAAGTCTTTCTTTAAACATTTTAAACACCTCAGACACAACTGCATCACTACATTTACTGCACTTCCATCTAACCTTTTTGTAACTCTTCTTTCATAGTCCTTGCATTCTTTCTGATTCACCTTCTCCCTTGCCAACACATACAACTTCCCATTCTTCCCTATGCCATACCTCCATCCTCTCACAACTCTAGTATCCAGCACAAACTTTCTCAACCTTTCATCAACTATCACATAATCAGTTAAATCAAGCCCTTCTGTTCTCTTCCATCATTTCTCATCCACATAAATCTGTAATTATAGATTCAACAAAATTAAATCCAGTAAACAAGCATTGCAAATAATTCATATTAACAAATGTCAATCACATTGCAGCTAAAACTTTCTATGTGGGGTCGACGACGCTCTGAGCCAGGAATTGGAAGCAGAGAGGCACTAGCCATCAGCACTGCACCAGAGGATATCCCTGACACCCCTCCATCTAGCCTGTGTAATCCATCTAGAGACCTCAATTCAACCAGCCAAAGTAATCCTGCTACTCCAGAGGTGAGCTAACCCCCCACCCCCCATTGGCCATATCCCACATTAACAAGCAAATGCCAGGAAGAGAGTAAGAAAAGGCTTTTAGATGTCATGTATATCTTATTGAAATGACAGCCACAACCAGGTGCAACAAACCTTTCCACAATTTCTCCTTGCTGTTTTATGTGTATATTATTAATCTGTTAATGAAGATAGCCCTTCTTATGTAAAATCTTTCTAATGCGATATATATCAACATGAGCTTACATGCAAGATTGTAAATTCCATTTCACATCTTTGTAACGTACTGCAGCAGATTACTTTCAGGACTGGATTGTATATAATTTACTGTATATTTCAGATTTCTGTTGATGGTCTTTCAATGTCTGAATGTGAGCAGGAGGATGGTGAAGAGGAGGCTGGTGCTGAAGAAGATACAGAACAAGGAGAAAACCTTGAAGAAATTGTGAGTCAGTTGTTGCAGCATAACTTACAGTTGCAGAAACTCCTCCTAAGCAAGCAACGTAGGAATATGGTGAGGAAGAAGCCTTTCCATTATGAGACTTCTGATACAGAAAATGAGGATGGTCCTTTCAAGGGCAGTAAATCGTATTCAAGTTCAGAAGGTGGTAACACTCTAAGGCAGGAAGATGTAAGTGATTATGTGGACTTTTATTTCAATGGTGTGAGTACAGATGGTCAGTGTGCCACACAGAATGAGAGTGCCAATGTATCAAGCAGTGAATGTCAATCAGTGTACAGTAGTGCTCTTTCTGTTCACCAACCTTGTGAAAGTAAAACTTTATCTTGTGAGAAGAAATTAAAGCCTGTGAGAAGGTCTTCATCTGACCTTAGTTTTAAAAAGACACCGAATATTAAGAAAAGCAATTCCAATTATGACAATATCCTCAATATATGGAGTACTATAAGAGGCAGAAGTCCAGAGAAGAGACTGAGTAATACACTGCAGCAGTCACGGCTCTCTCCAGCTTCTTCTGCTACCAGCATGGAAAGGCCGAAATTGCGGCGTGCTCAGTCCTTCTCTGTAGATAAATGTTTAAACATTAACAGTGATAATATATATGTATCTGCTTCCCAGCTTACAACTCGGCCAAGTGCTGCTCCTTTGAAAAGTTTCAATACAGATGTGTGGGTCCGTGATGAACTTCGTGAAAGTCCACGAGAAAACCGTGAGCGTCCAGTAACTATAGCCTTTTACAACACTAATGAGGTAAGCCTAAGTGCTCTCGAACAATACCTAAATCAACCTCGTCCCACTGCCAATACCCATGAACGTTTCCCGTATGATACAGAGGATAACTTCACTGACTACTCTATGACCCCACACATGAGCATGGACAACATTCTTAGCATCCATCCAGAACATAAGATATACAAACCTTCTAACAATAAATCCACGATTAAAAATGTATTTAATAAGATCACAAGCCCAAGAAACAACAAAACTGCATCTGAACCATCTGGTTCTGTATTTAATTTATCAGTAGATAGTGACCTTGATAAGAATATGGATAAAAAGACAAGCAAGATGGTGTACAACATGGCAAGACACTGTTCCAAAACACTGAAGGAGCGTATCAAACAAATAAGAGCTGAAGATGGTGAAAAGACTTCAAATATGAAGTCTCCCATTGAAAATATCTATGCCCTCCCCATTTACAAACAAGGTAGTTCTAGCATTGGGGCTCGTTTGGCAGGAACGAACGAGCCTTCAGATTATGCAGTACCAAGGATCAGACCTATAGAAAAGAAGCCCAAATCAGACCTAAGACCAGACTCTGTTTTGTCCTCCTCTTCTATTCTCACCTCTTCCTCATCTTCCTCATCCTCCTCCAGTCGTGATACCAAGTTAATAGAGGGCACCGAATCCTCTAATATGGCTAATGTGGAGGAGGAAAATGAGGAAAATCAGGAATCACCTTCTTTTGAAAGTGATGCCTCAGCTGATAGTTATTATGAAAGGTCATTTGAGGCAATAGAAAATCTTGATACAGAAATTTTCCGAGATAGTGCCATCTATAGTGATCCAGAGGATACAGAGTCACCCCCAGCCAGCCTATATCAAGACAAGTCATCTACTAGTCGTAAAACCAAACCAATAGTTTCAAGGAAGTCTTCACCTCACCTTTCATTAAAATGCTCTCCACTATCAGTGTCTCCAGTAGTAAACACATTAAATGAGTCAGCAGATGAAAATCAG
Organism: Panulirus versicolor; assembly: GCA_032361705.1. NCBI lineage: Eukaryota > Metazoa > Arthropoda > Malacostraca > Decapoda > Palinuridae > Panulirus > Panulirus versicolor. Next base: position 243,374 of record JAUUDZ010000010.1, on the reverse strand, counting down.
AAATGTATTCATTCTGCTGGGAACAACACAAGTCTTTCAGCAGGGTGTGCAGATTCAAAGTCTTCTCAACCAAAGAAAGTACCACCACCAGTTCCTGCTAAACCTGAGAGTGTTAAGACAAAGAAAAGCAGGGCTTGTGGTAACTTAATCATGCAACAACTGAAGAATCTAGAAGAGTGCTCAAAATTTAATCGTGATGACCAAATCAACCCCAGTTTTGATGGTATAAGAACTTTGGATGACAGAAGAAAGGATTTAGAAGTTTGTCGGGTTAAAATAGAAGTAGAAGGTGAAACAGATCTTCCACTATCCTCAGTATCCCCCAAAGAATCACCTGAAAGAGAGGGTTTAACTCGTAGAAACTCTCGAACACTTAAATCTCCATCTATAATGACACCATCTCCCATTATCAAGAGTCCCATCACCCTTTCCCCTCTTAACAGTCTAACTGGTAACCCTCTACCACCTATTACTAGATCATCTTCAGTCCCTCCAAGGTTATCTCCGTGTCCCACAATTACTCCTGAATCCCCAAAACCTTCCTCTTTAGGTACAGCAAGTCCTCTAGGGAGTGAGAGGGGATCACCACTTTTGTCTTGTGCCATTGTGACCTCCCCATCAGAAAGGGATGAGTTTGAGGAACCAAGAATGTCAAGGGGCTGGGTAAGACATGTTATAGGGAAACTCCAGGCGGAAAGTGACGTGTAAATTTCAATCACATCAGTTATTCCTCTATGATCTCTTAAAATCATTTTAAATTAAAGGCTCAAGGTCTTCAGATCATTACATCAAAAAGAAGAATTAACCAAAGCTGTAATATGGTCAGGTAGGATCACTTTAAAAATTGTATTGCTCAGGTAAACAACTAAGTTTGGATATAATAGTGAAGGGAGCCTTTGAAAGGATTGTGTAATTGGGATTACTATGGTGGTAATTTAAATTCCATTTACATACAGTAAATAGTTATTTTGTTCTGCATTAAAGTCACTGGTGAAGAAAGGCATTGACCTTCCTGCACAAGTTCTTTTAATAACAAACTAGTCAGAGACAATCTTGGTAATACATAAGTTGTAACTCAGGTCAAAAACTTTCTTGAACATTACTGTGAACAGAGCAGTGGAGTAAATTTTTTTAGAGTAATGTTATGCACAGATAGTTTTCATTAAAGTTTTTGGCCATTATGTATTATTTTGTTGGTGCTTTCAATATGCATTATTGAATATTAATTTGATTATTAAATGAAATTTGCTTTGTGTATAGTTCCATGTGATGGCTTTTAGTCTCCAAATATCTTGGTTATTTTCAACATGCGAACCTATTGTCTTTAAATCCTATTTCTCACCTTTCTTATCACTAAGTGATTATGTGTCATTGTGCTGGTGGAAGATGGTGGTAAAGTCTTAAACAGAAGATTACATAATAAATCGTGAATCTCAACCTTAGTCATGATTCTTTGCCCTCATTTTCCACTACTTGTAGGTGTAAATGAACTTGCTCTTTGATGCATTATTAGAAGAGTAACCATTTACATTTGGATGTTAATGTAAGATACCCATGTGTGCTTTTATAAAGCAAAGAACCTATGTACAGTTTATACATACCATATGTTCTAATAAAATTTATTATAAAACTTGATTCTCTACAATGTGTATTAATTATCACTCCAATTTTGACTGAATAATTCTATATAGTGTATGTGTTACCAGATTCCACCTGCAAGTGGTTACACTGTGAGTGTAACCTTCAGTGAGGCTGTAGTATGACAAATAAAAGAATGGAAGTACAGCCTCATTGAAGACCTTCTCACTACAAAGAAGTCCATGATTTCCCTACTCCTGCACAGAGTGCACCCTTGGAACTAAAGGAATCCCACAAAGGAAAGGTCCTGGGGTTGTATAAGCAATACAAGGAAAAGATTCCTTCACTATACTCTTCAAACAATTCATCCGCACCCACTCAACTATGCCTCACTTTCCTGGTCATCCATACTGTCAAAAGCAAACTAAATAAAACAAGGCTCTCTTAACAATCATTTACTGCTAACCACCTTACACATTCAACAGCTGAGTGATATAGTAATAACATTTTAATAAGTACAATCCCACTTCAGTACACGTACTTGGTACTCTAATCTTTGCAACAGCACAACCCTTTCCACCCAAACTACCCCTAAACCAAACCCTCAAATAAAAATAAAACACTACTCTGTTTCACACTTCAGCAACTTTAAACTTACAGATCACCCCCCCCTAAACAATCTTGACACCAACAAATCTTATACACACCATAATTCCTTGACAAGGACTCCCTTTGCCAAAACAACTGCCTTACTCTTATTCAGCTCTTGTCCCAAGAGCTTCAAATCTACCGCTTAGCCATCCAACACATTTGGCAGTCCTTCAAAATGCACCAAGGTGCCAGAGGACAGGCAAAGAACATGCAAAATACCTTTGTATAATAACAAAAGGGAGAACCACTGATGTTTAAACTTCGAAAGTACAAGTCAGCTGAGAATGTGCGTTATCCACTGGGAAATGAATATAAAGTATCAAGGAAAACTGAAATTGAGAGCTAATTGTCAGCTAATTTCAAAAAAGTATTCTTTAGACAAAATAATGATCACTATTCTCCTGAAGACTAAAAATACTGAGAAGAGAAAATCCCTTGCTCTCTTTTTTCCATTTCCAGAAATCTATTTTCCTAAGAAAAATGCCAAAAATTGAAGGTAATAGTTCAGGGTATTTTTTTAGCTCAAAACTTTGTGTTTTGAAATTGAAAGACAAGATATTCAAACACTTATATACTTCAAATAATTATGGAAAATATATCATAATGCTCTTATTCACTGATACATATCCAGAAAATACAATGCAAAGGATCAGAAAATATTCAAAAATGAATTCATTTGACAGCTTAATTGAATATTATAAAGACGACGAAACAATATTCTAACATCAGATTTGAAATGAGCATAAAATACACTTCTCATAATGAGTTTTTAAAGGATGTCTATTTTTCTATGAAAAATGCTAAAAATTAAAGGTAATACCTCAGGGTATTTTTTGGCCCCAAAGACTTTTGTTTCAAAATTGAAATATAAAATAATCAAACACTTCCATACTTGAAATAATTATGGACAATATATCATAATGCACTCAGTTACCAATACACACCCAGTAAATACGGTGTAAAGGAGCAGAAAGTATTTTCAAACTGCCTTCATTTAACAGCTTAACTGAATATCATAAAGACAACTAAACAATATTCTAACACCAGAACTGTATTCAGCATGAAAAATACTTCTTATATTAAGTTTGTAATAGAAATCTTTTTTATTAGAAAAATACCAAAAATTGAAGGTAATACTCTAAGGTATTTTTGGGGACCAAAAACTTTTTGTTTCAAAACTGAAAGATAAGATATTCAAACACTTTATACTTTAAATAATCATGGAAAATATATCATAATGCTCTCAATTACCAATACATACCAAAGAAATACGATGCAAAGTAGCAGAAAATATTTTGAAATTCACTTCATTTAATAGCTTAAATGAATGTGATAGACAAATAAACAATATTTTAACACCAGATTTGTATTCAGCATGAAAAAGATTCTTATAACGAGTTTTTAAAATTGAAAGATAAAGATATTCAAACAGTTCTATACTTGACATAATCATGGAAAATATATCATAATGCTCTTATCCACTGATACATACACAGTAAATACGATACAAAGAATCAGAAAATATTAAAA
>JAUUDZ010000010.1:184434-199813 GCA_032361705.1 Panulirus versicolor | reverse complement strand
GTAAACTAGTCTTGTGGCAGCGGTAATTTCAAGTTCCCTCATGTAACTTTGTCCAGACTAAAGGAGGTGCCGAACCATCAGTTGCTGGAAATTCGGTGGTGTACCTGTATGGCTATTATTACTAAAAAATGGTGTTTATTGGATGAGCAATAAAAGTGATCGTGTTTTGTGCTACAGAACTTCTGCTAGTGAAATGCCATTTTGGACAAAGGAATATACAAGAAAGCCTCTTGTCTTTCAAGAATGAATGCAAAGAACTGATCATAAGAACACAATGCAGTTTACTGCTGCTGGTGAGAAGAAAAAATAGAGAAATTAATAGAGCTTGCTGCACATATAATGGCAAATGTCATGCTTGGTGAAGGGCACATATGAGTTTCAAATAACATTTGTAGCTGAAAATGTTGAACTTAGTTATTGTCAGAAATGCATCAGAGCCAGTACTTCACACTCCAACTTGATGAGTCCACTGATGTTGTGGGAGGTATGAACCTATTAGCCATGTGTCAAGCGTGAATATTCAGAAATGATGAATTTCTGCTCTGCTAAACCAGCATACCTACATGACAAGAGAAGCCATATTAGGATACTGCATTAAATGTTTATAACTTCTGTAAAGTGAATTGGACAGGATGTGTTGGCATTAGTACTGACAACAGCCTATCTGTGTGTTTCCAAGCATTTGCACTGTTATCATTGCAGTGCACTGTAAAATTCATCATGAACAACTCACTGTTAAGAAAATGCCCATTGGCCTTAAAGAAGTTTTGGATAAGGCATTGAAAACTGTGAATTTCATAATGCATGAATTTGCAAAGCTCTTGGTAGAGAGATGGGGAGTGAGCAAAGGCTGTATTTTTCATACTGAAGTTTACTGGTTCTCATGGAAGTGTGCTTTTGAAATGTTTTCTTTCAGATTGCATGAAAAACTTCTGGCACACCCACATAGCATGCTTGGTTAATATTTTCAGCATCCTGAATGGCTTGAATCTTTTCTTGAGAAAGATTTCATTATCTTTAATGTTTAGGACAAGGTGAAAGCACTATGTATGAAGACTGAGCTGTGGCATGTTCAACCACCAAGAAATTTACTTTTTACCAACTTTGTACTTTGAAGGTTTTTATTGTTTCTTTGGATGGATGCAGAAAACTGACCTTTACAGGGTAATGAGTAATTCAGAGGGTATTTCTCAGAACAAGATAGAGGATTTAATTGGATTATAAATCCATATGCCAACATGAGCCAATTAAAGAGATTGATGTTAGGCTCCCATCTGAATTCTGACATACTTTTGGCTACATGTTAAATTGGTGTATCCTGGTCTCACCAACACGTCTTTGAAATAGCTACTACCTATCCCAGAAACGCATGGCTGCAACATCAGATTTTATCATTTATGAGACAAAAAAAAAAAGAAAAAGAGGAATCCACTAAGCATGATGCTTTACATGTGACTGAAACTTTTGTTCTTTAGAACAAGGCATAACCACCTTGGTAGCATTCTTCCCCCTAAATCTAGTAACTTTTAACTTTGGCAGAAGGAGAGAGAGGAAAGGGGTAGGATAAGCTGGTTTGCTGAAAAAGTTTGAAAACCCATTCTAGGGTCTAAAATATGCTTATCATTTTCATACTGCATAGAATACTCTGCTGTATTTATAGGATTAGAAATTTTTGAATAATTTTAATTTATCTCCATACTTCTTATTTCAAGGCTGCATGTGAAAAAGTTAGTCATTGTAGGTAGCAGGTGTCATTAGAAGCAAGTTTCATCACTAATTATCATATATCTGATGACATGAGTAATTAAGTAAATGTAGTACAGAAAGTATTCATAATTAAAAGAATAGTAATCCTGTTTTATGATATTGGAAGTAGGTTTCTTTGCTATGTTGCTTCAAAATAAGTGTTTGGATTTTACCATATTTCCAGATATGTTTCAGGCTGGGCCTTTCCCTCTTATCAAAATAATTGCCTATCTGTAATTATCTCTTGAATATTCTGTACCATCAACCTTTTAAATTTTTCATACTGTCAGCTTTCAGTTTCTTTGTTTATTCTGTTCCAACCCTCCATTCCTCTAGGAGTGATACTTTATCCACTGATTTTCTGAACAGTTAAAGTGGTGTTCTTTGCACATTCCTTGAGTACATAAGGTGAGATTTTATCATGCCTATACACTTAAGGTGGATAAGGTCGTGTGCCTAAGGATCCTAATCTTTTTCATAGTCACTCCCACCACCTATCTCTCCTGCTTTAGAAGTACAGTACTGTGGCCTCCATTATAAAGTTAGAATAGGAATTTTGCCTATAGATCTTTACCAATTTCCTCCTCAGTTTCTGTGATGCTTCCTTCTGAGTCCTCTCGTATGATTGTTTCCTGCCTTGCAATTTGCTTGTAGTAAATTTATGAGTTTTTGATATTTTGCCTTTTCTATTATATCTCTATGTTCCATTTTCTTTTGCACTTTCCTAAATTTAACCATACTCATTCTTATGCTTCTCAAAAACCATTAGGTTGTTTCCCTTTCTATATTTTCCTAACTTCTTGATATCTCTTATTACACCAATTTTCAGAAATGACTAGGCTCTGCCTGCTCAAGGTTATGTTGCAAGTGAAAAGTATCCTTGTCAAGGCATTATAATCATCAGTTGACAAAATAGAGTACTGTTTCATTGAGGAAGTTCTCACTCCAAAAGGGGTCTATCCTGTCCTAGCTGTTAAGTTTAGCATAGCTTTGGAGCTGCAGGAGCCCCTGGAAACGGGTCCTGGAATAACACCAAGACCCCAATTGGAGGTCCTGGGGTAGTTAAATAAATAAACCAATATTCACTCCTCTCTGGTGCACTCTCTTGTTTTCCTTCCATTTGAACCCATATAATGATGAGACCCTTATGTTACATTTTAGATGGCAGTTTGTGTCATTATTTGAGTAAGAGTGTACAGGCTTTTTACTTTTCAGCCAAAAAGAATGCAAGAATCATGAACTTAGATAGTCTCTTCTTATGTAACCTGCAGTTACCAAAAATTACAACTGAAATATATTTAAGTAATTCAGGTGTTATCAAATTATGATTTGAAATTGTTGATATAGTAGTACGTATAATTTTTCAAAATCAGTTAGTTATACATTCTCAAGAGCTAACATTTTCCATGTTTTACAGGGGTATTTGACGGTGAAGCTGTTCTTCAAGATGGCTCCGTGTTGATCATAGCCTGAGTATGACATTTATATCAAGTATTAGGAATCCAAAGCCTAGGTTGTAAGTAAAAAGAGAAGAAAATACTTGAAAAAATATAACTTCCTCTGCAAGATGAACATTATTCCCATATTTCTATACTACAAGTGCTACATATACGAGTCCAGAGAGCTTGAGTTGCTACACAGGCTGCAGGAGGCCTCAGAGGTGGTGAAAAAGGGACGGTTGCTAAAAACAGATTGCTCAGATTTCTTTTTAGAGAAATGCATACAGTGGTATAGGAAGTCCACAGTTGAGGCCTGTGCTGCTGTGTACACAAACTGTATATACGCTGTACCGAGCTCTTGCACGGTACCAAAAAAAGGATTTGGGACTGGAGGTCCCTTTCCTCTCACATGTTGATAGCCATGTTATTACTGAGAGTATGGAAACAATATTTTTAATATTAATAAGCCTTCTGTTAAAGTTATATTACGTATCATAATATTTCAACTATATCATATTGTTAAGAATAGTAGTATACTTAAGACGTGCTCTATCAGCTCTACGCCATTTTGTGCGAGTTGGCCGGGTGATGTGGATCTCCCAGCACCGGATGTGTCCTAACCCGCCCCGCTGACGGGTTGCTCCTTCAGGGTACTAAGTGTTGCGTGTCTCGTGTCTGTTGCCTCACGCCCTGCGTTGTGCCCGGGCGCCCACACAGCCGCCACCCCCTTGGCTGTCGTCTCATGGCTCAGTAATTGCCCATGTTTTTACCTGGTAGTCTGTGGGCATACTGTCCACAAGTGCTTAGCTTGAAACTGGGCCGCTGTAGCGGTGATGCCACGTGCACTGGTGCTCCTCACGCCATTTTGCGTGCCGTGTGGCCGGGCGGGGCACCACCCACCCCACCAGACCAGGGCGCTAAGGTCTCTTCCCAGCTCCACAGTTGGACAACCAAAGTGATGGCCTCAAAGGGTTCAGAGGCCCCTAGTCTAGTGTCAAACTAGAGGATTAGCTTCTCTATACCTGTAGATGCCTATAGATACATAGATTACAGCGCTAGATAGCTTTCAAGTATAGAGGAAGTCTCATAAAGACACATTGTATATATGCTGAAGGTAACTTGGTAGGACTATTGACCCTGCATTTGATCATATGTACAGTGGATAGCATATTCACTAGACTAAGGGTACCAACGCTTATCTCCAGTCAATTTTATATCATGATATATTTTTAAATCATTTGTATCCAATGGTTTAATAAGATTTGTGCATTTCTTTGTGGCTTAGATTTTTAGACATCTGTATGTTTGTCAGATCAAAGTGGCATTATTTTCTAGTCAAGGTGTACTTGTTATTTTTTTAAACGATTACAGTTTTTGCAGCGATCTTTCATCTATGATCTCAGACATTCCATCTAGTCATTATAATTGTTTTACCCACCTTCTTGGGTACTTGATTCCCCAACCCCTCCCCTTATTAATATATATGTCATCCACATAACTTTTGAACCATTGACAGAAATGTGCCAAGAGAGTTCAAGATGATTTCTCCATTACCTGGTCTATTTTATTTGTTTCATATATTTACATGTTATACACCCTTGTGGTTTAGGAGTAAGAATTACTAATTTCTGAAAGAATGAAGCTGTTTCTCTGACATAGCATATCTAGTCCAATATGTACATACGCACCACTGTCAGGCTCCATTATATTAAGGCTGCTCTGTGGAGGAGACTGTATGCATTTTGTCCTTTACCTGACTGTCTCCTTACTGACAGTTAGGTCATGATTGACAACAAATTTGTAATGTTTGAACCCAAGAGAAGACAGAGAGGTATATCTACAAGATCAAATAAGGATATGGTATTCTTACAGGAACAAGATCAGTCTCTACCATAGGAATACTCTGAATAACAGTATTGGACAATATAAAATGAGGTGATGGATACTGGATATGCATGTCTCTTTCTCACAGCAGGCTGATGTAATAAGTCTGTGCCACTGTAATATTACATAGGCCCTATTGCCTTGCTCATGCTGGCATCTTGTTTTAAGTGAAATCAGGCTTTGTTAGTCACGCTTTTACTAAGATTTCATAATTTTTACCAAAGTTAATACTTTACATTGTAAACAAGATGGCAGTATTTGAGTACAACAGGGATATTATTAAGGATTGTAAGGAGATAGCCACACCAAAGAAATAAGAGAAAAATACTTAAAGAATAGTTTTAGTACATCACGTTTAGGAACTGCGTAGCATATAATTTATTATCATTTATTTATTTATTGCTTATAATTTATTAATAAAATTGCCTAATGGAGAGTGTAATCTACAATGGTTAGTTTTCAAGGGAACATGAAATCTAGTTGTTTTGGGACCAATTTAAGTGTCTTTTGGTCAATTCGTGTAACATGGTGTCGTTCAGTGACGTGTTGTATTCGTTTGAAACCAACCCACTTTTGAGGTATGTTAAGATGCCCTTTAACTACCATAAGATACACTCTCTAGTATATTGCTAATACTTAGCCCCTATAAATTTTAAGGATATTGGTAAATGCCTGCATATTATAAAGTATTCATTTTCGTATTAATGGAGGAAATCAGGAGGCCCATACCTGCAACTGTGAGTTTATTTTTTCTGCAAGATGTCGGGTATGTTGCAGACAGAAAAGTCAAATTTTTTGGACAAGATCCTCATTGGCTAAGGAGTTGAGAGTACTTATAGATCACTTTATAATTGTGAATGTGTGACTTGTTCCCACCAGAATGGTACAAAGTGTTCCCAGTGAAGATGGCTGGCAACCTTTGGTGTTGACTGCCTTTGGTGACTTGTTTAAGTAGTGGTTAGCAGGGCCCCAGCATATCAGTGTTGCGCCTTCTCTGGCCTTGCCTGGTCCTTGACCCTGGTCCTGGCGGAACTGGCTGCCTGCACGGTCTCTCGTCTTGCGCCTTGCCTTCATTGACCCCACCCCGTGCCAGGAGCCGGCAGGCCCCTTTCTGCCGGCCACATCGCCCCCACCCACCGACAACTACGGTCCTTTTCACACCGCTGCTGCCTACCCGTCCTCATCACCCTTGCCATCAAACAGACCTTGATGTATTAGGCTGTGATATAGGTTACGGGAGCAAGAGTGCACTGCCACATGGTGTGTACAAGGGTAGGATAGGTGGATGGGGGTGAGGGCAAGGCTGGACCTGGTGCGCCGCTTGTGTCTAACACAGCGCCTGCCCCTGGCTTCCTCCATGCCACACCTCACCACAAGTTGCAGGACTCACCCTTCTAGGGGACAATGGGTCCTGTTAAGCTATATGGTTGTTCATCAAGATGGCAAGCTCTGTAAGCTTTTATATTGTAATTTTCTAGACCCCAGATTCTTCTCCTTCCAAGAGAATTTAAATAGCATGGTAAAACGTAGTTAACCATTTGAAGTAGTTTGATAGGAGCATAATTTATATCTGATTTGCCATAGTTAAGAGTAGACGGCTTGATCCGGCCTAAGGCGCCATGGGATAGCCAGTATCCTTAATTATTCACAATCTCATGAGTCAGTCTCATGAGTCAGTTGTGCTGGACAAGCTTGTGACCACCACCAGCTGTGCTCCATTATTGCTGAAACCATAGCCAGGAGTTGCTGGCACAAATGGCCTGGGCAAGTTTTCCATCAAGTAAATATACCAGATCAGCTAGGACAGGGCCTTGTGGTACACACTCCAGTTGAACTATGGCATTGTACCCAGCATTTGTCAGCTTTGTGTATAAAATTTGTATGGAAAACTTTTTAGATTTGTATGAAAATTCAATACGTATTTGTGGTCTTTAAATAATAAAGAGTTGATACATGCTGTCATGCTGGCTCTGCCTTTACATGACACTGTAGTTGATTTTTTAATATATATGTTAAATTTTAATTATACATAGCTTTGATCTATATGGATTTTAAACCAGGCATTGTGCAACAAATTGTATATTTTATCAAGGTATTACAGCATTTAAGTGTAACCTCTGTGACAGGGACAACTGAACCTCTTTAAATTGTTGCTAATTGCACAAATATATACATTGATTGTTAAAATGTGCACAATATTGTCAATGAAAAAAATTTATTTGACTGTATTTTACTCAAAAGTAAATAAATAGTACAGTACATCAAAAATTGTAAAGTATCACAAGTAGGGAGAATCTAAGTTGTGTAACGGTTCAAAAGGGTTTTGATATACCCTTGATGGGTCGATTGCGAGTGTGTAGCATTCTTGCCCTTGTAAAAGTGATACTTTGTAATGAAATAAAGATCCAATATATTTTCAGCCTATTCTTTTACCTGCACCTCATTCCAGTGAACAAGGATATAGATAGGATTCGTTTTCCCAAGCTATATCTAATATGAATTATCAGAAAAGTGCCTCACAGCACAAACCAATACAGTGGAGTTTTACACTGGTAAGGGCCCAGCTTTAGAACTTTTTATTTTATAATATTCTCATATAAAATTCATAGTTTACATTTACCATTCCTGTCCTAATCTATTCCATGCATCTGCAACTCTGTTTCTTACAACTCTACTATATTCTTATGGTACATTAGAGTCATTATATAATATGAGGCATATCATAAAAAGTTCACACAGTAGTGAATTGCGCTATACTGTAAAATCCATTTCCATATAAATAGAGGATTAAGGACCATAGGCCAAAAAAACAAAATTTACTCAAAATGTTATCCAAGCAATGAAAATAATATGCAACACAGAAAACTATAGGTATCTACGCCTATTTGTCAGAATCACATTTCTCTGGGTTAGCTTGGCAAAGTTTTGTCATATTTTCTTTGTGGATATTGTTAAAATTGAATGTTGGGTCTTGACCCTTTAACACATTAGACCAGGCATTTCCGGAATAATTATTTTGACTGAAATAGTAGGCCTTGTAGACGCCAATAACTTTAGGTAAAAGCTAAGAGTAACTGTAAATGCACATTAAACAATCAACAAACAAATACAAATTATAATTCAAATACAAGAGAGACACTATGGCAGACTCGCTATCAAGGTATTTAATCTGATCTAAGATTCACAATATTAATATAAATGCTGCTCTCCTTCTATAAACAATATATACCTTCATCCTTCATTATAACCATATATTTAAACACTGATGACAAATAAGAGGGTAAATACAACCTGATTTATACAGGAACAATGGCCGCACATGTTTACCTCTAGCTAGCAAGAATGAGAAAGAGCAAATCTATGTTCCAATAATTTAGCTCTAGCTCCCAAAATTTAACAAGCACTTCTTTAAGCAAAAAAAAAAAGTAATAATTTTTACAATACTCTTACAATTTATAATTTATATAATGTCAGTGACACAATAAAGGAGTACAATACACTCCCTGAGTTTTGAAAAAACAAAACAATGCCATATTATTAAGGAATACTGCACAAAAAAATTTAGAAATACACATACCCTCCTCAAAAAATACATGCGTCATCCCTCAGGTTGATTCATGACTAGCAGGCATGCGGGACAATGCATCTGCTACAATATTATCTTTCCCACTTACATGCTGAATATGTCAAAATCTTGTAACATATGTCTGCAACAGGTTAACCGCTAATTAGCATTCTTCATATTGTACAAAAAAACACTAAAGGATTATGATCCGTAAAAACTAAAATGGGTTTTCCCAACCCCCTTAGATAAACATTAAAATTCTGTAAACTCAAAATCAAAGCAAAAGTTTCCCTTTCAACATACTATGATTTCTCTGAAAAAGTAAGAAACTTTTTAGAAAAATAACATAATGGATGATCAATGCCTTGCTTCTCCATTAACACTCCACCAACATCAGCATCGCTAGCGTCCACATACAACTTAAATGGTTTTTCATAATCTGGAGGGCATAAAACTGGAGCAAAAATTAACATTTGTTTTATCTTCACAAAAGCATCATTATAGTTTCATTGCACACATATTTTACTTTACTAGACAACAGTTTCATTAAAGGTAATGCAAGTGGAAAAATATTTCAACCTTTGCATGAACCAGTCGTATATATCCTTGTCCCACAATATAACCTAAGTACACAAAATCACTTTTAGTTAAGTTTACAGTGAGATTTGCCTTGTCTAACCCTCCAAACATATTCTTAATCAAGGACACGTGTTCATCCCACTCACTAGAGTACAACACATCATCAGTATATACAAAACTTTTCAGCACCACACAACACTTCATGTGCTAATCTCTAAATACAACTTCCACTATTCTTCATGGGTATAACCCACCCATGCTTACAAATGCTGAGATGGCCTTCACCCTCGCAGTCAGGCCTACCTGCTAATGTCCTTTCAACAAATCGAACATACTCACAAACCTCGCATCTGCTAGGTCAATACAGTCATTGAGTCTAGGAACAGGATTTGGTTACATTGTAAGAACCATGTGGATTAGGAACTAACACACATGATGAGCTCCAAGGGCTGTTACTTGGTTCTATCAAATCATGCTCAAGCATGTATTATGTCTACTTTTGCATTATTTCCCCATTTCTTCAGACCCACTAGGTAAGGATGTTGTTTAACTGAAGAAACATTTTCTATCTGTCCATCATGAATCATAACACTTGTTCTTCAGGGGACATCAGGAAATAATGATGTTCTCATTTATGATTTCAACAATTTCACGTCTGTGCAATATTCAAATGTTCGAGTTTATTTTCTAACTTACTCAGTATCTCAGAAAATTCTATCTTCACACCTACTCAGCTTAATATCATCTGAACTATCAAGTTTTTCATAATCAACCTTTACACATCCACAACCCACTTCTTCCCTTACTGTACTATCTTTCCCTTCACATTCCACTTTTCTCTCAAAATAAGGCTTCATTAAATTAACATGACATAACTGGTTCTTCTTGCACCTATCTGGTGTGTTTACAACATAATGCAAATTTCCTACTTTCTTCTCTACTATACACAGACCACCATACCTTGCATTGAGAGGGTTACCTTGCATCAGCAGTAACACTTTACACCTTTTCTGACTGCAACTCTTGGGCTCTGGTATTCTGGTCAGACCAAATTTTCGTGTCGTCCTGGGACTCCTTCAGGTACTCACTGGCCAGCTCACTAGCTCTTCCAGTCTTCTGAAATCAAATTGGGAGTTATCACTTTTCCTTCAACATACTCAATGGCCCTGTAACAACATGACCAAAAACAAGCTCAAATGGGATAAACCTGTTAACTCCTGCCCCGTATCTCTCAAAACAAACAGAGCTAGTGGGATACCCATAACCCGATCAATTCCAAGTTCTTCTCAATACATTCTCAAAGTATTCAATGTTTGATGAAACCACTCTAAGCTACCTTGACTTTGAGAGTGATAAGGACTTGAAAGACTGTTTAATGTAAAGTCCTTTCAAAACTTTTTTAAACATAGTGGAAGTAAAATTATTTTGGGCAATACTATCCATATAATTATTTCCTCTTCAAGTCTTTGGCAAAGGTCCAACACAATCAATTATGATTTTCCCAAAATGTTTGCCAAGAGCTTGAGGAAGCTGATTTGGTTTTCCTCCTATCTGACAACTTTTACAAAATTGGGCTGCATCTTTCTTAAACCAATAAAATCCATCAGTAGCGTACTTACAGTCTTCCTTATTCCTAAAGATAAACTAGAATCATGGGATAAAGAAATTATATTATTCCTATACACCCAAGGAACTAAAACTGCTTTTTCATTAACATCCCACCTGACTCATCATACAACTGGCCATTTCTCTTTGCTTCAATCCAATTTTTCTTCAGACTAATATCTTCCAACTGAAACTTTATCAACTCATCTTTATGAACTTAGAAATCTGGAAAATAATCCACTTTCAACTCCACTTTGCCACCTAACTCAACATCAAACCTCTCCTCAAATATTTCACCCAATCTATAACATCTACATCTCTAACCTGAGCCATCACTCTGGTAACCACACAAGCAGGATATATATCGGTATTTTTCTCTGCAATAATCATAACATGCAGAGTGCAAGTCTAACAGGTACATATTAGCACCCCTGCCAGGAACTCCCTTTACATCATTAGAACTTTCTGTTCCATCAGCTCTAAGAACAGACACATCAACATTTGTTTCAGGAACAAGCAACTCGACAGAATTGGGTTCAACAAGGTCAAGGGGATTATCAATCATCTTTGGTTCTGAAACTACTCTTGTCTTCAGCCAAGTTGTTTCCTAACATGTCCACTCCATGGATAGGAAGTTAATCACTCACATCAACTTTACCATTAACAAATCTGGTTAACATAATGCAGCAGAATGGTCAGGCCTGCTCCTAACCCTCTAACACTAGCGTCCTCACCAGAGTACGACTCTGCAGTCCAATTTAGCAATTCCTTGAGAACTAAGCTTTGGTTAGCTCAGGTGTCCCTACGGATCATAAGTTTTCTCTTAGAACTCCCTTCCAGTGATATCTCACCCTCAGTCATAAATGGTTTAAAACTAACCACACACCTTTTGACTTCACTGTCTCTGGTACCTCTTATCTCAACATGCATATTCTGAGGCTTCCCCTAAGCAACAGTTAATGCAGCTGACTTTGAAGTATCTTTACACTGAGATTTGACATGACCTGTTACCCCACATGCATAACACCTCACAGGCAGTCTCTCCTGCTGACCCTCAGGTCTGTTAGAACCTGACTGATTTAGTAATATTTGTTTGTTGTTGACCTTACATCTTATCACCCAAATTTTGCTTATAATAATAATTTAAACCTTGTTTTGAACCCTTTGATGCTTTGGCTGACCTTTATCACTGGACTGATATCTCAATTATTTGTATCCACTCTGTCTGATGACTCTTTCCTGTACATTTTATATGCAATTGCTAGTTGATCTGCTGAACATGCAACCTATTTAAGATCCTTAACTTTGTCCTTATTGACTTCATATTTAATACTGGGATGTACTAATTCTTTAAAATCCTCTAGCAAAATAATTTGCCTCAAGCCTTCCATGGTTTTGACACCCTCAGATTTACACCATCCATCAAATTTCATTTCACACAATCTCACTAACTCTAAATGAGTCTATTCAGTTAATTTCCTCAGACCTCTAAAGCCTCTCCTGTAGACTTTTGGACTCAACTGATCAATTTTTAACACAGCTCCTTTGACTACTTCATAATCAACACATTCTTTTATAACTAAACAAATATATGCCTCTCTTGCTTTACCTCTGAATTTTGTTTAAATAATAATTGCCCAATCACTCTTATTCCAACTTTTCAAAGTGGCTATTATCTCAAATTGATCAAAGAAATCCTCTGCCTCTTCCTCTATAAACTATGGTAAATGATTCACTCTGACATCCACATCATTACTGGCTTGCCTGGAACCCATTTGTGCATCAACCTCTATCTTTTTTGTAACCTAACTTCTTTATCTGCTTCAATTTGTAGTTGTGCTTTCTTAAACAAATTCAAGTCTCAACCTCTCTAATATTACATGTTTGCTCATGCCCATCTATGCATCAAGGTCAACATTCTTAACCCTTTCTTCCTCATCTCCGAATATACCCACAGGTTTTAGTTCTTCCACCAAGTCTGCTTGTATTTCACTTCTAGTAACTAACCTTCAGTGCATTTCATACATGCCTGCTATTTGGAAAAATATTTAGTGCACTGGTTCTAATTATGCAAGTTCGGGAACTCTATAAATTTGTTTACATTACTTTCAGCCATAATTGACTTGATTTTTTTTTATGTACAATATAGTAAATGATAGGACCTTTCCACACAAGTACTATGGTTTTACAGCTAAAGAAAATGTTCACCACTTGTAGTTACAGGAGTATTCAGTTTGGTTCACACTTTATACTTACAATGGCACAAACCAACTTGTCAAGGTCCCAACCACCCTCAACTACAGTGGGTCTTGACCCCTTAACAAATTAGCCCACGCTTATGTCCTAATATAATTTCTGTTGATACACTAGGCTATGTAGATGCCACTACCTCTAAGAAGTCGAGAGTGACATCTCTAAACACCAAACACAAATAGATAAGTCAGGATCATTAATACACTTGAAACAATCAACAAAACAATCTACTGCAAAAAATAACAAAGTACGAATTATGAGCTGAACGCAAGATGGACGCTACGGTCGACTAATTAAATATGAAATTTACATCTACTCACATATACTGCTATCTTTCCTTCTATAAAAAAAATGCCCATAACTCATCCTTCAATATGACAATTAAACAAGGACAGATGACAATAATAACGGCAAATACAACCTGATTATACAGAGAAAACAGTGCACACATCTAGATGTCAATTCATAAAACTTGTTAAACAAAAATGAGATGATCATGATGGAACTTGCATAAAGTAAAAAATAAAAATGATGAACTGTGAGCTAAAGAATCTTAAATAAAAGGTAAGAATAAACTACAGAATCATATAATAAAGCTAGTTCATAAAAACAAGATAATCATGATAGAAAACTGAGTAGGATAAAAGAATACAGTAGAGGTATAAGAATTCTACATATACTGACATACGTCCACTTTGAGATCTGACTGGTAGGTCAGAATGGAACTCAGATGTATGTCGGGGACAGTATACTGCAAGAGGTCACAGTGGTGTGCATGGTCTACTATATACAAAAAACAAAGGAAAATGAAACACTAAGTTCCCAAGTGCACTACCATGTAATGATCAAATCAAAGACGCGAAGTCAGTTGATATACAAGGAATAGATGTGGCCGATATTGGTGACACTTGTTTACCATTTGCATCATGAAAACGACAAAATAATTTCAATACAAAAAAAAAAAAAGAACCTGAATATCAATATGCATTATAGGATATCTGTTCATAATTACCCTTGGATCAGTTTCTATAAGAGTCCTGGATCTTTCTAAAGGCCCTTACAGGCTGGGGCTGTACTACTTCCAGTACCAAGAAAATATTGACTCCTTTGGAGTGAAAAATTCTTTGACAAGACTTTACTCATAATGATAAAGCCTTGCCAAAGGTGACTCTTCACTCGTAGTGTAACCTCAAGCAGTCAGAATCTGACAACAAGCAGTCTACTGGATTTCATTGCTATAAAAAAGTAAAGAATGTACTTGGAAAAAATTAAAAAGTTCTGGTGAAAAATAAAGGGCAGTCATTCTGCCAGGGTTTATATTTTGTGACTCAAAAATAAAGGCAGTCATTCAGCCAGGGTTTATATTTTGTGACTTCTATTTTTGCCTGATTATGACAATAACAATATGAAATAGTATATCCATTAATTATCATATCTAATGAAAAATTTGGTTAATATTATAAAACCTGATGCCTGTGGCTACACATTAAGTTTTTTACATGACTCAAATTCAATCTAAATCTGGAGGTTCCTGACATCCTCAATCTTATGCCATTTGTGATTACTACTTGCAATTACTATTTCTGTGTTACAGGGATAAAGTTTTATGCTTATGTTGCCCTATCTCTTAACCTTGTATATGTTTATCTTGCCTTTAATCCTATTATGTATGCACACAGAAATCCCAGCCTAAGCCAGGTATCCATTTATTGACCAATCCTGAGGGGAAGATGAACAAATGGGTTGGGTGTAGGCCAACTGCCATGCCTAGGATTTGAACCCAAGAGGCTCTGACCCCAGGTTGGCCCACAATGATTCACTGTCAGTAACACTAACTGCTACACCATGGAAGCCTGAGAAACTGGTGTGCCTAAGCTAGTACATCATAGCATGTGTTCTGGTTGGGTAGTTAAAGGAGATGGAGTGAGTATTTTGAAGGTTTGTTGACTGTGCTTGATGATAAGAGTGGCAGATATAGGGTGTTTTGGTCGAGGTGGTGTGTGGTGTGAGGGTCAGGGAGAATGATTTGGTAAACAGAGAAGAGGCAGTAAAAGCTTTGTGGAAGATGAAAGCCAGCAAGGCAGCAGATTTGGATGGTATTGCTATGGAATTTATTAAAAAAAGGGGGGTGACTGTGTTGCTGACTGGTTGGTAAGGATATTCAATGTGAGCATGGTATATGGTGAAGTGCCTGAGGATTAATGGAATGCATGCATAGTGCCATTGTACAAAGACAAAGGGGATAAAGGTGAGTGTTCAAATTACAGAGGTAAAAGTTTGTTGAGTATTCCTGGGAAATTATATGGGA
>JAUUDZ010000010.1:141250-155543 GCA_032361705.1 Panulirus versicolor | reverse complement strand
TTGGGCCATTCTTTTGTCTGTTTCCTTGCGCTACTTCGCTAACGCGGGAGACAGCGACAAAGCAAAATAAATAAATATATAAAAATATACATATGAGTGATGGGGGCCATTCTTTGTCTGTTTCGTGATGCTACTTTGCTGATGCAGGAAATGGCAAATCATGTATAATAAATAAAGAGCAGGGTTGAGGGACAAGATAGTTGGGGTGTAAGTTTGAATGCACAAAAATAAGCCATGATCTACAATGAGGTCCAAAGATGCTTTAATGTGCAGGGTTAAATTAAACCCAACTGTGGAAGACGGTGATGTTTTATTCCAACAAGTATAAAGCAATGACAGAGCTAGTTATAAAGCAGGAGAATAACAGATGTTTCTGGGATGGTTGTATATGCTATATACAAGATACACTTGTGTGATGAGGATGGTATGAGCTGACACCCACTGCCTGCAGCGATACTCTCGTGACACACACAGGGGGATGAGGGGTGAGTGATGTTACATGAAAACACAAACACCTAAAAAGGTAATAATTCTTCCTACAGAGGACAGTGAGGTGCTCAAGCCTACTGAATGAGAAGCTTCACTGATCTTCTCTACAGCACATGTAATGCTGATATTGAGCAAAGACTCGTTAATTGAATCCTGTAGGTGAGCAAAAGGTAACAGTAACCACCACTCCTTATCTTTTTAAATATACAAAAATTTTCAAAAATTTAATTTCACCAAAATGAAAATCACCCTTGTAATCTGTAAGTGGATGCTGAAAGGGTTCACATTGCATAACCAGGCTGACTTCAGTGTTTCTTCATTCTGTACTGGTCTTTCAAGCTATCCTTTCAGCAAACATTACCTAATCAAATTTATTCGAGATCAAATAATTAAACTGTACATTTGAGTAAACACCCTCCTAACACTGGATGAGGTTACTATTATCTCCCCTTTATCCCAAGAACTGTCTCCTTCCCACACTGCACAGTCTGCACTTAATATAAGGGGGATCTATTCACTTGGAATCTACTGTGGAGACATATTGATTTACATTTGTTTAATCAACAAATTCTGAAGAATAAATGTTATATGACTTGGCTCACTGGAAATAGCACCAAGCAAAGTCTAGGAGTGACGACAATGGGTTTTTTTTTTTTTACCAAGCTTATAACGAGATGAAACCTCATTCCAAGTGAGAGTAAAAGCAATATGATATTTGCCTTTATTTTTTTATTTTAATAAGATTGCAATCTTTGTAAAGCAGTCACTTGGTATGTTCAATTATTTCACTTCGTGTATTAACTTAGTACATGACCCTGTAGACCTTAACTCCTAATACTATACTCATGCCAACCCAGGTGCAGCAGGCAGACGGGAGAAGCTGTATTAGGTATGTACATAACTGTGGGTAATGAGTACATCTTATTTACAAAAGTTTACAATGAACAGGCCTGTACTGTAACCTGTTACCATATTGAACTTATCAATGGAGCCTTGAACATTACATCTCTGAGATCATGATACAAATCAGTAACAATATTTACAACCAGCAATGATATACAAATGCATACTAAAATATTTTGCATATCTATAGCTTGCTCATCCTAATTTTTGCTTCAGCTTTGGCATACTGCTCTTCAAGAGTGCATTCGGAATCCTCAGAGCATATTTACTGCAACATATCTATCTCACAGAGACAGAGCAGAAGTCTACAAGATGCTTGTGGTTGTTCACTGACATTCCAGCTGTGTGTGGATATCTCAATATACATACTACTGCATATATTGTATTTCCAATACTGAAGATGGAAGAAGTTATCTATACAATACTCAAAAGGCCAAGGACGTTAACCAGCCCATTAAATGCTCCTTTCACACATCTCAAGCAACAACGCACAAGGGAGGGAAAATACCACGTGGAGAACTGGACGATCAATCAAGAGTAATGTTCACTTCCACTACATTTCAAAATTTCATGTGTACAGTTGACAAAACTGAAAGAATCAGGTATGTTGCAACACCAGTATAAGTTACTGACATGATGTAGAGAAGACAGCAAAAGAAAACAGAATAATGAGTTCCTTTTCTGTAAATGCAACTAAAAATAGACATCTTGAAAATCCTTTAAACAATGAACTGTAATTCCTTAAAATGAAAAATGGTGGTCTGAGTCATACTGAAACTTTTAGTGTTCATTTGAGGGGTGTTTTCTGCAGAAAGAGGACAAGTTTTTATGAGGTTCTAAGCTAGAGATTTGCCCATCTAGCAAGCACCCATTAAAAAGGCAATTCATTTGTACACAACACTCCACAGATGGACTCTAAGATGCAGACTAATCTCGGTTTTCCAATAATATCAACTGAAAATCCTAAAGTAAAAATTTAACAATTAAAAATAAATGTAAATGACATTCAAAATATTTATATCTCTTGCATATATCTGCCCTTCCTCAAGGATAATAGAGTACATTCCAAGCACTGTTCAAATTCATCCTTTTGGACCCAAGCTACATTGTTATAGCTTTCTAAGTCTTCCTGAAAAAATGTATAAAACACTGATGAAGTACATTCTAAAAAGGATAAAAAATACTTACAACAACTGGTAACAAGGTGATTGTCCAAACTAATAACAACACCATTATGAAAGATGCTTAGTGATCTCTTTCTCAGAATTGAAAATTATGGACACAAACTCTAAACAAATTGTATCCTCTACGAAACTATGGATTTCTACAGTCGTTGGTTATCACAACAAGTTGCCACCTAAACTGGACCAAGGAAGCTAATAAAATCATTCAGCTACACATGAGACCTTTTTGGTCAATATACACTTGATGGTCATCTGTTAAATAACTTTTCCCCAGCCATAAGGCAAACAAGCAACTTCTCATACAAATGATGGATAGGAAAGGAACCGAGGAATTTTACAAAAATAGCAAGTAGAATAGTTGAAACATTTTCACATTTCATTTTATCCTAGCAATAGAAATCTATTCTTCTCTAATACTTCACTTAATATAATTTTAAGGAAAAAGGTTTCCACCCAAGTTGGACATTCACTGGTGAGAATGGCTTAAAAGTTGAGTCTGTATAGGTAAGTGAGGCCATGCAGGTCCATGGTGCCCCCTTGGCACAGATGCTGGTGTGGCAAGTCCAACACCAATGAATGACAGATGCTGGCCCAAGGACTAACACGTAATATCACTCAGAGCATCAGTATCACAGCAACACGTGGGCTTCAACAACACACGTCAGTGTACACTACTAGCATTGTGCACACATTACGCATGTACACAGTGGAATCTCAGTTATCTGATTTTCTGAGAACATTCAACAGCATTCTTCATTCATCACAGTTCTGCATTGTGTTAAACACATACTAAAACAATATTTCTTATAAAAAACATAGGTGGTAAAATTTATCATAATTCTGTAGCATTATATGATTTTGTTGTTACTGTCCAAACAACTAAGAAACCACTGAACAAACCACACAATAATCAATATGTATGGCATACATATACACAGTGACTGATAAAACATAGTAAACTATGGTATGTGATATATATGCTCTAACTGGTACAAGATGAAATGGAAGGAGCTTCAGAAACCCGGCAACAATGTAACCTCCAGCTGAGCTGTTGATGGTCTACACCTGCAATGACTAAAGCACTTGGGCAGTCATTTCTTGCCATACAAATACTGAACAGAAAAGACAGAGTGGCAATCATAAGAAATGAAACAAGTACTTTCATAAATATAACAATATAACTGGCAAGTCTTCAGTATGACTAAAGACAATAGAGTGTTTCTAATATATTCCTGTGGAATTTGTCTAAACACCTGGAGGGAGAGAAGACGGAAAAAAGCCCATATAATAAAATGATGAACAGAAGCTGCAACAAGAATGTTGTATGGTCAAGACAGAGCAGCCTCAAGTTGCTTGGGTTACTTCTTTTCATGGAGCATTGGACTTGTCCTGCTACGCCGGACCCCAAATCAAGGTCGATGGAATCTGTGTGGAATATAATGATGAATTTACTTGAGTGTCTTTGATGTCATGGGAGTTATAGGCTTCATGTATGGGGATAAGAAGGCAAATGGATGAAAAAAATTCTGTGTATCCATGCACATATAACTATCTGTATCTCTGATGCCTGTTTCCACCTGGAACTCCCTTAAGCGGGTGGCCAAGACAGTAGTCTTCATAACTAGTGAACTTCAGTCCTACTTCTTAACATTTAGTGCCTCACCTTTAATAGGCCACTGGCAGAGGGCAACCTAGTGCAGTGCTAGCACAGGTGCCTACCTAATGTTCCTACAGACTACTTCTACCAAATGCTCCTGTTTAATGTCCCTTATCTTGGACTTATACCTAATGCTCCTGCCTAAATGTTCCTACCTACTACTTCTATATATTGCTCCTACCATTTTGCCAAAGGCAGGAAAATCTAGAGTATGAAAAATGAGCTGAGTCAAGTGTTATGTATGACAAGGAGATTGTTTGTTTGTGGAGGCAGAAAGAAAAGACAGCTACCTTGATCTGGGAAGTGCAACTTAATCACTAAAGTGCTAGCTCATTACACAGCTGTCGCTAACTCTCCCAATATACAGGCAGGTACTTCTGGCAATATATCTCCTTGGCTGTGTTTCTTTCTAAAAACTTCTGTTAGTACATTTTAGCTGTACATGTGTAAACAGGAAGAGCATATATTTGAGGTGTCCCATCTCTAAACAATGGTCCTAGCACTGTCACTTCTAAGACTTCAATTGTTAGCCATGTCTGAATAAATACCTCATACACGAGTTTTATCTTCAAATCAAATGAATTTCAAAGACTTTCTTGGTATACCTGCTTAACAGGTATTTTACCTTGATCAGTATTTCAAGACAGTTTCAGGAGCCTTGCTATATATCTAACTATTCTCACTAACTCCACTCCAACCCACATGGGCTCCATCAGGTGCACAAATGCAAGCAACACTCTACAGGAACCAACTCAACAGAACTATGGTTCCAGCACAAATCCCATAAGCTGACAATATCTGGGACACACGATTCCCCTATGCCTAATACATTACTCATGTCTCTATTCTTAGTAATTCCTGGAAGAATGAAGTGTTGGACAGATGTGTGAAATTGTGAAGGTGTGGCTGAAAGACAGATTTTGGTGTTGGGACCGAAACTGTGGTTCACTATCATTGTCTATTCAGTGTTGAAAATTACACGTTAAACTGAAATGATCAAATACAACAATACCTATTCTAACTATGGCGAACAATGTAGGTAATCTACTATTATAATCATTATTATACACTAGTCAGTAGGAACATAAGGTAGGAGCCTCTGCAAACACTGCACTAGAGTTGCCTTCTGCCAGTGCCTTGTTTAGGTGAGGCACTAAAGGCTAAGCAGCAGCACTGGGATTCACTAGTTATGGAGTGAATATTGAGGGAGTTCCATAAGGTAACAGGCATCAGAGATACAGGTAGATTATTTACAATAATATTTTTTTTTTCATACAAGTTTACTATATCACATGCTAGTGAGGTAATATCAGGAATGAACAACTGGGGCCTTAGAGGAAAAGCCTCACTTGGCTCTTATTTTTTTTCCTTCTTAGGAAAGTAAAAATAATAATTTCCATCCTCTTGCTCCTATTATTATAAGTTTAAAGAATTATGTGCATTCTGAAACATTCTCCTTTTTACCATGGAATCTCCTCAAGTGTTTTGTATTAATGTTTCAATATAATCGTACAGGATTCTGCATTTTATTCAAGTGGGATAAAAACATTTAAGCACTTTCAGTTTAAACATACCGAGTAAGGTGTTTGGATTCTTCATGAACCTCCATCTCCATACTCTTGAAATCATTAAGTTCCTTCCTAATGGCTGCCTTATCCCTGGGAGTTAGGCGTGTCCATGGTTTGTCTGCCCGACGATCATACTCATGGGCCTGAGTCACCTCTATGTAGTCATTGAAGCGTATAATCTGTAAATGTAAAAGCATTTATTAACTAAATAACTCTGTTACTTCTAAACATCATGTTGAGAAATATAAATTTTTTTCTTTACATCAAAGCCTCTAAGATAAAAATCCTCATCAAATCCAGCCCTTAACTGAAACACACAAAAAGGGATAAATAATAAAGAAATAATTTTCTGAGGAAGTGGAGAGCAAGCCTTTGAAAAAAGTGTAGGCAGTTGCTTTAGGGAAAGAAAGACAGGATGGTACAAAGTTCCAAAATTGTGTTGTATGAATAGAAATACATATCACATTGGTTCACCTTTGAGTTGCCAATAGATACTTGGATATTATGTGACAGGCTTATTTAGTGCTGCATGGTCTAACTAATGATGGAGCTCACAGGAAGCCATCTCTCTGGAAGAGACTGAGGTAATATCTATTGAAGGGTGAAAGAGAACAAATGATGTATCATACAGAAAGGAGGTCAAGTTCTGAAGTTAGACTGGAAAAGTTAATAAGTTGGACTATGACAGAACTCTGTTGGATACATAAGTCACCACAGATATTAAAGCAGTCCTCTATAAATGAACAGAGTCAACCTTTGACCTGGTGAGCTTACAACTACACAACCAAACTAATTAATGAAAAAATCTTAAAATATTTAGAAATCAATTTTGTAAACTGGGGTTCTCTGGGACATGGAAGATAAGCAGTTGTGTATGGCTTACAGCTGAATTTCTGGGATAGAAAGAGAGCAAAGGGGTAAGTGTGATAGTGTTGTTGATAGGTTAGTCAGAATTTTCTATACAAAGAAAGAAGTGCCTGATGAAAGGCAAAATGCCTATATGGTACAAATGTATGAGGCAAGGGGAACAATAATAAATGCTGAATCACGGTGGTACAAGTCTGTTATGTACACCAGGTATGTTGTATGGAAAAGTGGTGATTAAGAGGGTCATGGCATGTGTAGTGCATCACACCAGTAATCCTAATACAAGGAGTGTGACATTTCCGGGGATCACTTTAGCACTCCCAAGATAAGAATAGTGGTAAGCATACAGTTTAAGATATTTAAAGGAAATGCCCAAATAATAAGTCATCCATTGTTATGCAATAACTCGCTTTTACTATAGCCATATAAGAACACTGAAAATAGCTACTGCTAATGCAAGGAATGTAGAAGCAAGAAGTGCCACTAATTCCAAGAGGAAAATAAAAATGTTTCACTGAATATTCTGATTGTAAAACAAAGGTCCTCTGAAACATTACGATGTAATAACCACATCCTTATTTACTGACAACTGTAATGCTTCCCATTAATCATACATGTTGAGAAAAACATAAATTTCAGTGCTGTTTGCTACAGTGGGTAAAGCAATATAATGGAGTATTTGATTCAAACCTTTAGAAATTGGTATAATTACAGCACAAGAATCATAACTGGATTCTGTATTGTTTCTGCAGCAATCATATATCCTACTAACAGTCTCAAGGTATATTTCCAGCATTGCTGTTCTTTACTGTCCATATATATCAGTTAACCCTTCCACTCCTTTAGAGGTATGCTGGTGGTGAGAGCTGGCATCAGACACTAATGTCTCTGCCAGAAACTGTGTTGCCACAATCCATCCATAATCACCGTTGTATTTAATAAACTTTTCTCGGTTTCATTATTATAAGAAAACACATTCCAATGTCTGTCTGTCCCTCAGGCCACAATATGCAACTCTAGGTTGGTCACATCACATGCTGCAACCATCAACTTGTAAATAACACTTGCTTTTAAACTATGAGATAAAAAGGAATTCTATTCAACTGTAAATAAACCTGAATAATTTCATGCATTTCATTTCTTTGACTATAAAAACTTGATCAAACTGTGCACTAAATACCAATGATTTTCTGAACAGTTCATTCTAGAAAGACGAAAAAGAGATTAAGGCTCAACCTTGTGGGCATCTGGCAACACTAGTCCCTCAACAAGAGCATCTGGGAAGCCAGCCAACTGGTGAAGACTGCCTTCTTTAAATAACCTTCAGGTGGTGTTCCTTTTTCCTTAACAACTACATAGCACGTGTTCCCCTTGTAGCATCTACATTGCAATTTCCCATATTTTGAAAGAGAAAATTACTGCCAAGAACTATAGGCTTCATGGTGGAATATGTTAAAGACATTTTTTTCAAATGCCTAATAGGAGAAGGACAGTCTTTTCATTTTGACAAATACTGAGTAATAAATTCTACAAGTACAGAGTAATACCAATAGCACTTTTATAGTAAAAGGTTATATGAAATGCAAAGTTTTTTAATCAGATAAAAATGAAAAAAATGTTAGTGAACTTGATGAACTGGTGTGCCAATGATAACATACTGAATTCCATAAGAAATATAATGGAAATCTTGAGGTTGGTGACTATGATGGCATCTCGCTAATGTATGGGAGCCCATCACATTTTGCTCTATATTTAATGTGCATCAATAAGTGCAAATGGTATGAAACTATGCAGGTTATGTTTATTTCATATTCACAAAGAAACCATGAAGTATCCTAACCTGTGTGGTGCTTGGCTTTGGATGACAGGCTGATTTTGATATACATTATACATGGCTAATTGAGACTGGATGAGTGTAAATGATCTGTTGCTTATTTGCTGCTAATGCTACCTTCTTAACCAGAGAAAGGAAATTAAGTATAAAAAATGCAAGATGCATGTATTTATCAATTTATCTATCCATTATATCATGAACTCCACCCCACTGAGGACTGGAGGTAATAGTAAGAGAAAGACTGAGAAATTAAAACATTAACATGCATTTTCTCTGTGCCTATAAATTAATTAGTTTTATCATGTAATATACATTACACCTGCTTTTTTCAAATCATGTAAAATTTATTAAGCAAAATGTGACCGACTGCCACGCAATGAAGAATTGTACATATGATTACCTACCTCACTATCTGATACTATCAATAGCACACCAATTAAACAAGAAAACTTTCATCCTCATTTTCTATAAAGATGGTATGTCTGTAATGGTAGTAGTAGTGTCACATCATTTTCTTTTGTGGTTTCATCCAATAATAACTGGTATGAAAATGTTCCCAGAGTATATCAAACTCTGGTATGTTCCACTTCCTACACCTTGACAAATAATGGCAACTACGCTTGTTTTTGTGGCTGGCATCTGTCAAAACCAACCTACAGTTTAATGATGTTTTAGAAAAAAGAATGGGAATTACAGAAATATGGAGGTAAGCAATAAAATGTAATACTTCTACAGATATTACTTCAAAAATACTTGCAATATAAATATTCAATGAAAAGCAAG
This sequence comes from Panulirus versicolor, assembly GCA_032361705.1. Lineage (NCBI taxonomy): Eukaryota > Metazoa > Arthropoda > Malacostraca > Decapoda > Palinuridae > Panulirus > Panulirus versicolor. The sequence continues at coordinate 146,258 of JAUUDZ010000010.1, read as the reverse complement.
ATAAAACGACTGTCATACTCACTTTTCGTTCCCTTAGTTCTTCAAGCGTTGGTCTGAATGACAATTTTCGCAGAAGGGTTTTTCTTTTCTCTTCCTTTTGTTTTCTTGCCTCCTCTGGTGTAGTTCCTACCAGAATGACCCAAGTTACAGCATATGTTTGAGCATCATTAAAAATATATATATTCCACTTCAGTGTCTAACACACATCCATTGACTAAGTTTGCATTCATAAACAAACTTAACTTTTAACTTCAAAGTAATATGATTATCTGCTTAACTTATCTTGATCAAAGATTATTAAACTAATTTATCATATGATATAAAGATATGAATTAAACAAAAAAATAAACAAGTTGAAAATTATGAATATTTACTGCAAAACTAAGTGTCAATTTACTAAATTTCAAATTTCAAAGTGACAATTTTGATGCATATTTTCTGCCAATATGTACTGGGAGCAAACTATGTACAGTACCTGGAAATTAACTGCATTAACATAACAGTTATCTACATACTAGTTCAATGAACTTACTTTTAAGTATATTTCTTTCTTCCAATTCTTCTGCCGTAGGCCGTAAACTTAAACGTCTGAAAAAAGATACAACTTAACGTTACTTCCTACAAGATAATAAGAATAATATTCGTATTGAACTATTACTGACGAACTTAATTCTTATACCAATTATTGCCTTTTTATTTTGAAATGTAACTACTTGTACCTGATGTATTAGAAATGAATGCCAACAAAGATTTCACTCAATTAATCAACCCTAAACAATAATCTGACAAATTATTACCTAGCCAAAATTTTGGCTATAACAGCTTTCATCCATGAATTTTGTCGCCGCTCTTTCAACCAATCCTCTTCACGTATTACTGTCACTAGGAGACCATCCTCCCGAGGGATTTGACAGTAATTTTGTGCCACCATCTCAACTTTGTATTATCACAGGTAAAGATGATACTTAAAATCACAGGTAGATATCTGTTATATCTGTAACTTGGACCAACCTGCCTTTATATTACAGGTTTCAATGGAAATCATCCGTTACACTCAGATCGCCATACATGTGTTGAGGCACGATAGCCCATGCCTATTTTCCAGCTATCATATACACTCTTCATTAATTCATAGACTAAATGTATGGCTCAAATCACATTTTCATTACCAATCTTTTTTTTATCTATACCGAGATGCCAATTCAAACTTCAAAGCACAATGACTCCTTATGTAATAATACTTTCTTCAGAGATATGTAGAGAGACTACTTCCCACCAGCGATACCTCTGGCTGACTGTCAAGGATTGCTTTGTGGTGAACTCCCATGCCACATCACTGGCATCTATCCAGCCAGCTAAAACTCCTGTGTTTCTTCTGAAGGTAAAACTTGATGTCCAAGAACTATACATGTGATTTCTTTATTTCGGGTTTATTATATGAATTATTCAAAATATCATGGGGGGGGGGGTTAAAAATCAGACTAATAAAGTGAGTTGCATTCTGAAATTTTTGTGAAGGTAGGAGTATTCATTTATAGCAACAATGTACTCTATAAAACAATAAAATCAAGTCATGGAATCCATCAATTCATATAATACTGAAAGAATTGTTTTTACATAATTGCCTATCCAAACTTAGGGAGGCAGTGTTATCACCAAACAATGGCCCTATTTGTACACATCTGCTCTCAAACCATCCATATGTATAATGTATTGAAACTAGAGCAAATTGTTAGATATGAAACAATGGTAATATACTACTATTGATCATTGATGTCTTATGACCTGACATACTGAATAATATTCAATCCAGTTATGTCAATAAGAACAATCAATCAGAAGTGGGAAGATGCATTAAAGAGAGGTAATTCTGATGTAATTAAGTGGCTGAGATTATATAAACAGGATTATGTACATTAACAGAAGGGTAAACTACAATAAAATTCAGACAATGTACAAAATCAATAGCTCCGCTGATGAAAGATATACACAGTACAATAATCAATTAATTTAATACCTGAATTTGAATATTATTTGGTAATCAACCAATGGCACAGGAGTAAAACTCCTGAAATTCTAACTTCAAACAATGAGTATATTACCAAAACTAGAAATGTTGTCATTCTATCATATAAACAAGTTCTACATTGTATTAATGACAAATGTTTCCATGATGGTTTACACCAACAACAACCTCCATCCCAAACAAAATTACTGGCCATAGACATCAACAAATTTGACACTGTCTCCTGATACATCCTTATACATAAGATACTTGACACCATGATAAAACACAAAAGATACTCTACACTATGATAAAACGGTCAGTTAATGTCATATCTGGCCACTATACCCAAGTCACTCACAACAAATTCACCTTTAAAACCCTTGAACTCCTCAATGGAGTTCCCTAAGGAGTAGTTCTTTCTCCAACCCTCTTTAATTTCTTCCCACATGACCTTTCATTACCTCCAGCAAACCACAGCATAAATGTTCTCTAAAATGCAGATAACTTTGCACACACATCAAAACACCATGCTCCTCAGGAGCAAAAACAAGAAGCACTAGATTACACAACTGGAACAATGGCTTACCCACTACAAAATGTCCACTACTTCATAGGTCTTCAATCCTCTTCAAACCTAATACAGACAAGAATTCAACCTATACCCTCTAGTCATCTTGTGGACAATCGCTCCCACTGAACAAATGCGATATTCATTCCCCACACCAAAAGCACCAACACAAAAGCAAAACACAAACTAGATGCCATAAGGACACAAACTGGTACCAGATTTGCAAAAGGAAGAGAATCCCTTAGTATCCTCAACAAAAATTAATCCACTCTGCCTCACCTTCCTGGTCATCCACCCTCTGAAAGGGAAACCTAACAAAGCTGAAAACCACATAAAATACAGCACTCGGAAAAATCACTGGCTGTCTATCAACCACAAACACTCACTCCTATACAATGAAATAAAGATACTCCTAATATAATACCATCTTAACATTCACAGCACTCAATTTTTTGCAACAGCATTAGATTCCTTCCATTCTTATCACTACATAACTAACCCACAACCCCTAAGTAGAGAGCTTACCCCTTCCTCCTCACACTTCAGCAACCCCTATTCATAGATAGATCCCCCATCCCCAACACCTACCATTTACAAACTGTTACAAGATGGACTAACATTAAGAATAATCAAACCCCATGAAACCATCAACTTTTTTGTAACTTTCTCCTTTCTAGGTCACATGTAGCCTAAATGTCTCAGACAGTCTTGCAGAAGACAATCATTTAAATGTATAGCACATAAATCTATATTAATTGTCTAAAATTATTTATATCATACTATTTATATACAATAAAGTAATGATTCATAATTAAAATTCATGAGGGGAAAAAATGAGATGAACAAGATCTCTCAACATCTGATCAACTATTGTAAAAAAAACAAAAAAGTGTTTACGGTATTTCATATGAAACTTCAAGCAATAAGCAGCCACTTCTGCTTAGTTCATGTTCAGGGTATACAAATGTGTTGGCCTACTGCAAGGCTGTAACAGCAAGGGATGCAAAACAAATATATTTTTGGGTGGATATAATTTCCAAACTTTGGGAAACACAGATGGAGGTGAATGGGTTAAGGCCAACATTGAGATATTAATATGCTAATTAAGATGTCAGATACTGATGATAAATGAATATACTGTCTGGCAATATTATCAGTATGAAATATTTAGGGTTATCTATGAATTTTGTATCATAATCTCTATCATTAAAATAATCTATATTCCTCACGTATGACGTCAAAAATGAAGGACTTAATTTTCCTTGACGTCTCCAACTCCACACACACACAAAAAATAAGAAACAAAATCATCATTAACTGGCACCATCTCATTTGCTTCTAAAAATATTCTACAGTAACCAATCCCTGCACGTTTCTGGCATGGTACCAAGTGGCTGCATATGAACAGTGACGTTGTATTAGCTAAGAGCCTCCTATTATAACACAAACACATATATTCTTGCTTTTGCAAACAGGCGTTTGAAAACATAGCTGAAAATGATTAATCAATTTAGCATATTTTGAATTTTTTGGCAAAAATGTGGTGTCCTCACAATACAACGTATGAAGTTGGTAAGCAGCAAACAACCAGGAAGGTACATTACCGGTACTACCTGCCTGGGTACTGGGAGGGTTAGTGATGGCTGTGGACTGAGCCAGCACTCCTCTGACCTAGGTAGCTGTCTTTTCTTTCTACCTCACCCACATTTTGTCCACAAACATACAATCTGTCCTTGTTACACATAACAACTGACAAAACAACTCGCACAAAGTCATTCTTTGTAACATTAAATTTTCCTGCAGCAAGTGCTATGCACAAGCCCTAGCCTTCTGTTAAGGCAAAATGGTAGGAGCAATATAAAGAACTAGTAGGTAGGAGCCTCTAGCAACACTGCACTTGAGTTGCTCTCTGCCAGTGGCCTGTTAAGGGTGAGGTGATAATGACTAAGTGGGGTTGGAGTTCACCAGTTATGGACACTTATGCAATAGCCACCTCCTTGAGGCATAGAAGTTCTTGGACAGAATGGGCATCAGAGATATAGATAAACATATTTTATTCATAATCACCCTAAGACTAATTTCTATGAGTCCTGGTGTTACCCAAAACCTCTTTCCAAAGGCTCCTGCAACCCAATACATATGCAGATATTACATACACACACATGTACAAAGTCATACTTGCTTGCCTTCATCCTTTCCTGTTGCTACCCCACCCCACAAGAAACAGCATCGCTACCCACTGCTTCAGTGAGGTAGCGCATAACTAACATAGCCCACCTTACCTTACTCCCACATGGAATACAGCACTTAGAGTTGAGGCTCCATAAATATATATATATATATCTATTTATTTATTTATTTTGCTTTGTCGCTGTCTCCCGTGTTAGCGAGGTAGCGCAAGGAAACAGACAAAAGAATGGCCCAACCCACCC
>JAUUDZ010000010.1:124450-134528 GCA_032361705.1 Panulirus versicolor | reverse complement strand
TTGAACGAGTGAAGGTAGCTGGGTAAGATAAAGATAAGGACGAGCTGGACAACGCTGGAGGGAAGGAAGGTGAGGACGGGTAGGATGAGAGAGGAAGGAGGACACTCCAGGAGGCCGTCCAGTAGGTGCTGCAGCCAGAGCCACACGAGGGATGAGGCTGTGAGGTGCGTCAGGTGTGACGCCGACCCACACACGACTAATCTTTTCGTTCTTGTGATAATTCCACGTTAGTTCCCCAGCTGCTCACAGTCTTGAACGTGAATGTAGCCTTCAGCAATACTGGTAATGTAACACACAAAATACAGTCGCAAATATAATCACAAATGTAATCAAGCACACACACACACAAAGAAACAAACACACACACACACACACACAAGAAACTTGTAAATAAGGATGCCAAGAAATTGATACTTTTACAGTGTACGAGTTGTGGAAGAATGGAAAAGATTGACTAAGAATGTGATTTATGCAGACAGCAGACATAGTTTCAAGAGGCTACATGGTAGTAGAGGGTGGTCAAGAGATGGGGCCCCACGCGTGTAATAAACCCCCCCCCCCCACCCACCCACCCTTTCCCGTATACATCCAGATGATCCTAGGGTCATGAAAGAAGTAAAGAATAACAAGGAATGCGTTAGTTTGCAAAGGGACTTACATAAGCTGTAAAATTGTTCTGATACGTTGCTTAATGAAACTGAACCCGGCAATGTACACAGTAATGAGGATGTGGCTCTGCATTACAAGGTCTCGCTGGACCAGCACGTGACGTACAGCAGGACACAACAGCACGAATCTGTGTGGGAGGGAGGTCGACGCTTTACCCATCACTGAAATACCACCTCAGGAGAATCTTGAAGGCTTCACTCTGTCCACTGGCAAATATTGAAATATTCTAAGACCATATATATAAGGATTCAAGATTCTAAACCAGTTTCATGATGTCGATAGTTAGCAGATCTCTGAAAGGTTCAGAGGTAGAGCACCGCGAGGTCATGATAATGAATCATGCAGCAAACATGCGAGAAAAGATATAAAGAAATCCTTATGTGATATTAGTGTTGTGGATGACGGGAATAAGCAAGTGATGAAGTTACGACTGCTAAAAGTAGAGTAAACAAGTATGCAGAGGTTACAAAAGGCTACAAAGAAGTACAAACGGATTCAGATAGCAACAGAGCACTGGGTCCTTTCGAGGCAGTTTGTGGTAGTGGAAGATATCAAACACTCACAGATTATATGGTGGTAAAAGTCAGAAGACATACAGATGATTCATATAGAATAACCTGCAAACTATCACCGTGACTAAGGAGGCGTAAATGATATAAGTCATGGACTTGACGCCAGATATTTATCAAGTCTGTTGTGGAAAGTATGTATAGTACTGTTCTCAACCCCGTGTAATTGGTAAACCCTGACTACACACGTTGATCATCCTGTTAAAGAAATGTTCAGTATAATAGGTGAGAAAGTTCAGATGTTTTGGACTCACGAATGTAGAACTCCCTTCTCTTACTGCACGAGGAGGTCAACACACACACACACACACACACACACACGCACACACACACACACACACACACACACACACACACACACACTTTGAAAAGAATATTGTGGACAAGGCTGGAGATAATCCAGAGCTTTTTCATAGATTCATCAGAAGTTTATTGTCAGGTACATGGCAGCCAATCAGGCAGAGGGACTCAGAAGGAAGAGTGGTGTAGGATGATGACAGGATACGAGGAGGTGTGGAAGATGCCACAGCCCCGACACCGGTGTGATGGAATGGGGAGGAGGTCTTCCATACCACTGGACCCTCTAGGAAAGAGTTAAGGGGAATAGTAAAGGATCTCGACGAAATTTCTTCATACGTATTGGAGATGATGCAGGTACGCTAGACTTACTAGTTGAAATATTGTTCAAGATATCGCTGGAGAGAACTACAGTGCAGGGAGAACGCGGTCTGCACCGGAGAAGATAATCAGAACGCAGATATATGATGTCTTTCACAGGAGGAACTACCTAATTGTGAGACAGTAAGGTTTCAGGGGAAATAAATCATGTGTAACTAGGCTGTTAGATTTGTACGAGAGAGTGAGCTGTGGTGTAGCACGAAACAGAAGGCTTGACAAGAAGCTGGATACCCAGGTAGGGATGAGGGCAAGACTTATGCTTCTTAGGTTTGGTCACAACACTTAAAGAATTATGAAGAAAAAAATACAAAGACAATGCCATATTAACAGAGATAAGGTACAAGGAAAGGCAAGAGGCCTTCAATTTGCCTACCTTGGAAAAGAGAAGAGTGAGGGGTGGCTTAATTACAACCTTTAAATTTTTAAATCACTACTTGGAAAAGAGAAGAGTGAGGGGTGGCTTAATTACAACCTTTAAGTTTTTAAACCAGCATGTTAATGCTGATGTTAAAAGTTCTTTGAAGTATGCAAGGAAAGAACAATCAAAAGACAAGAAAATACGCATGGAACTTGTTTAAAATAGATATAAAGACTTTTATCACATAAGAGAGATGGATGAATGGAATAAACTGAATGAAGAAACAATAAATGCAGACAGCGCAGGGAAGTTTAAAAAGTTGTATGACATAAGGAAAGGTTCAAAACATGGGGATGACAAGAGTATAACTCCCTACTCATATGGCAAAAATAGCCATTACACACATTCACCTATCTAAGATATTTAAAAGCAGCCCAGTTCAGGCTTACTATGATCTCCACCATACCAGCCCATGGTATCTAACACGAGTAGCCTGTTTCAACATACTCACCATAACCCCACAAACTGTCAATCCAAGATATTCACCAACAGTAGCCTATTTCAAAATTCCCCCTTCCCCAAAAGAGAAAAAGTTTATATCTACTTTTGCTACTTCTGTATACAAGGTCATACTTTAGAGATAATTCTAATTACAAGCATACAACAATGTTCAATAGCTAACTTCTAACCACAAGAATGGGGATATAACTCATACAAAAGACTCTTAAAGTTTTCGACCTCAATAATTTCATACACGCGCATAGTAGTTTTTCTGGTTTAGTAAAGTAATTTTCTATTAAACTTCTGTAACAAACACTTAACTTGCTGACTTTTACTGAACATAAAAGTCACTTCTGAGTTCACACCAGCAAAGCAAAACATGAATTAGAGGCCTATTATACTTATTTTCTATGGCATGGATACTGAGAGGTCATCCTCAGGTTTTGTAAGTGCATGTGAAGTTTAAAAATTATCTACAGCCAGCTACTCCACCTGTTACGGTACAAGCACAACCTAACTGGAAAGATCTTGAATTAACCTTTATAGGATATAGCCCAGAATTTTTATGGGAGGAAGGTTCCCAGGATGGAGCCTTATAAAAAAAAAAATTCGAAATAATTTTGGCTTTATCAATTTACAGAAATGAAAAAATGAGGTAAATAATTCACATATGTTGCTGTACTAATATCAAAATTTGGCACGCAGCGCATATTTCACTAATGCAATTCTTGACTTTTCCTGAATCACATCTTTTGTCTTTTCTCTGCCAACATCAATGGATTAGAGGTACATAAAGAACTTTCCCACAGCTAACATTTAAACATGTGCTAAATTATTATCCCCATAATATGTACCCCAAAGATCATCTCTAATTAGCCATTAATAAGTGTCAGGTATACTGAGTATACATGCCATGGCCATACCTTCCTCAATCGTCTTAAATGGGTAACTGAGGCACTGAGTATACATGCCATGGCCATACCTTCCTCAATCATCTTAAATGGGTAACTGAGGCACTGCATTTTTCTCCCCCGTTCTAAATGTAGTTGCCTGTGACATAAAGTATTTGTATATACCAATAAAGTGAGTCTTCCAATTCAAATGATGGCAAGAAAATGCAACTCATAAAAGTATGGCTGGTCCCTTAAGGGTGACACATTATCCCATTATCATATGGGTACTGACAATGCAGGATTTTTTCTGGTGCTAAATATAGTTGCTTGTGACACAGAGTACTTCTCCATACTGATACAGTAAGCCTCTTAATTTAATTGTGGGAAGGCACCATTAAATGTACAAGAACAGGCACAGTCTATAAAGGGTTACTGAAACATCCTGTTAACATTCCTGATCTGCAACATGAAAACTTAGGCAACGTGAGACTATGATTACTGCTCTTGGAACTTTTTGCAAATTAACAATACAGCCATCCTTTCCTTTGAGTCATGGTCCAGGTACCCTAACAAAGCAGTAGTGCCAAGGATGTGTCTATGCCTCTCCTTCAGTTTGAAACAATAAGTTCAGGATTTAACATTTTCATAAACATTTTTTCTCTACATTCATCTACATATCATTTCAAAAATACACAGAAAACTTTGGGAATAAATTATTAAATAAGTCTATAGGCGATAAATGGAAGAACATGGAATGAAGGACATGCAGGTGTAAAGCAATCTGTCCTTGCACCGCTACACAGTGGGGGCATAAAAAGTTAAATGTAATAAATGCTTCCTATACCCAATTCTATTCTGCTTTACTGAAACTGGGTTGCTGGTATACCTATCATATGATATAATATGATATAAACAGTAATGGGTTTACATCTCACTGGTGGAAAGGAACTGGCCTGTGCAATATTTTCAACATTTGTTCAGTATGATAATCATTTAGTTAAAAGATATGATAGCTTCAGCAGATGTTACCACAATATGAACGACCTGAGTGCAAGAACTTAAAGTAAAAGCTGAAAAGGAGACACTTTGATAATTCACTTCCACAGTTAATATACTACAACCTAAAAGAACCTTCAATATATAGTATAGTCTATCTGAGAATATGTATGTCCATGTAGTTGTGGATGGATATCTGTTATGAGCTTTGTACTTCTTATAAGATATGCAACATAAAATGTTTCCTGAAAAAGAGATATGCAAACACTCATTGTACCTCTACCCTTAATAATATCATATCTAACAAAAATCAGAAATTACAGTTTATCACTTACCACCATATTCAGAATTGGAAAGATTGTGACCCATGGCATTTTGCACCCCTGCTCCCGCCACTGATGTAGGAGGGTGATAAGGTGGGGGCGGATGACTCCTCGGATGAACAACAGGAGATGGAGAGGAAAACATTGGAGGTGGTGGAATGGGTCCAATCTCTGATACAGGTATTGGAGGTTCCGGAAGATGAGCAACATGATGACTCATATAAGGGGAATCACTTTGGTTATAATCGTCCGGAGAACCCTGTCCTCCGCCGTAATAAGTATGGGTGTCTCGCTGATGTACTGGGTGTAGACCACTAGGAATTTCAGTAGGTAACACTTGTACACCACCCATACTGCCATCAGAAACTGAAATGCAATAAACATATGAGAAAACAAAGATTGTAATGAGGCAAAAATCACAGTAATGCCTTGAAGTGCTCCAAATGTAGTTTAAATCACTAAAGATACATATCTAGCTGGAATAATACACATACAGGCACTAAATAGTATGCTTTATGAATATGATTTATGGGTCTACTTAGGGGAAAGGAGTGGTTTGAACTGAAACACATCTAAGCATGGACTTAATCATTGTAGTTAAAATATTTTAATTGTGATTTCTACTACAATAGGTGGATGTGGACACTGACATTCCCAAAACTATTTATCATAATCGTGTCACAAAACTGTCACGAAAAGTTGCATGTAATCCACATGTATAATGAAAAAATGTGAAAAAGTCAAAGGAAGATGGTATGGTGAAGAATGGAGGAGGAGATAGGAAGTGCAGGTTTCCATGCTGGGTAGTCATGCTGGCTTGTTGTCATGCTGGCGGCAGTCATGCTTGTGTTGCTGGTGTTTCTGGGGTCAAGGACTCACCAGACAGGGAGGTCCGCGAGGGGGTGGGCCGCACGGCCGCTGCACTGCCGCCTGCGCTGCTCGTCGCATACATAGAGGGGAAAGAGTACGTGGTGGTGGTGTTGGTGGGGAGGTAAGCTGAGGGGAAGACACTGGCACCACCAGAGTGTGTGGGAGCAACATGACCCGATGAAGTGGTCAGCTGACTAGCCTGCACAAACGGGGTGGGAGCGAAGGTGACGGTCAGCCCCCCACAGGTCTGAGGCTGAGATTGGGTCGAGGAATATGACTGGGGTGATGGAAGGCCAGGAGGAGGATGAGGACTTGGGGGAGCATAAGGCGAGGGCTCTTGTCCTGGGGTGGAAGTTGCAGGATGAAGGGCCGGCCGCAAGAAGCAACCGGCCAGATTACAATGCGAGGAAGGCGACTGAAGGGTACGAGTAGTAGTAGTAACCGTGGGTGGAGAGACCACAGAGCTGAACGAGGGGGGCTGCTGCGAACTGGGGGACGTGACAGGTCGGGACTGCTGAGGGAGGGGAGCATTGGAGGGCTGGTACTGGTCCCCTGGCACAGAGCTGGAGGGCACACACAGGAGCCAGCGGGCATGGCGGCCCCCACACATGGTGGTAGTGGTGGTGGTGGTGGCAGCACAGGTGGTGTTAGTAGCGGTCACAAAGACGGCGTCAGTCGAGTCAGGGGAGGCAGGACCATGTTGGCCCCGTATCTGCCACTTACCACCGGGTGCCATGAGCGAGGTGGGCCGCTCTGGCCGCTCCGATGAGATGATGTGGTGATGACCGTGATAGTCTGGTGGCTGTGACTCAGGTGGGGATAGTGGCTGGCTACTGAGGGGTGGCACTGTTGTAGTGGTAGTGGGAGCACCAGAGGCTAAGGGGCTGAAGGCTGGATGATGCTCAGGGGACCCATCACCACTACCAACATTACCATTCACACCCTCACTCTTCTCCTTCCCAGGCTCTGAAATACATAATCAAAATAAAAACTCAGCAAGCTATCCACTCTAGCTTAGGTACCTTTACTTCTATGCTGACATGGGAACACAATACATGGAACACTTCAAGAGGAGGATGTCAACATTAAAACATAAATCATGTATTCCTAAGTAACCATCAATACAAAATATACATAATATGGACCTATAACATGTGGAAATGTATAAACCGTAAAGATCTGGCAGTTATCCCAATATCTAGAGAAGACTTACCCATGCAAACAAAGCGGTGATAATTTCATATCCAACTCAAGCCGTTAACATAGAATAAAACACTAATAACGATATCTAAACATGGAACAACAAGATAGAATAAAAATAGTGTTAAGGTTTCCTGCCGCACAGATAGGGAAGTAAACAGGGTAAAGTGCAGACCTACAGGACCTGTACACAGGTAAGTGACTAAAAGAACTGCATGCATGCCAAGCTTACTTGCACAAAGGTACTTCAGTATGGCAGGGATAGCAAGACATCCACCAATGGGGAGTGTGTACCATGACCAGCGTTGACCCGTGGGCTCCGGGGCCGCCTGTGTGGGGTCAGCCGGGGTTACACTATAACACAACATCCTCCTCACTCTTCCACAATACCCCCACACTACAGTCCAGCTCTGTTGTTACTTGCTATGTTTCAGCAGCATTCTGGGTATCAGGTGCTTTGAATGTTTTCTTTTACCGTTATTCAACACTTCAGTAAACACAATCCTTCTCAGATGCCACATTTGACTCTTCCCTCACACTAACTCAGTGTTGGGTAGTTTCATGCTGACATCCTTTCATTTCGTGGAAAGTCCTGATATGAGAACAAAACAGCATTTGCAACATTATCTTATGCCATGGGAATGTTTAAGCGAACATATGTATTATGCAAGAGATAAATCGCCAAGTCTTATTCTAATTACAGCGGATCAAGCGCATTAACCGAAGCCGGAGATAAACCCCAGGTAGCTTACCGTCAAGGAACGGTAATTACTTCGATCTAGGAAAATAACTATTGTTACGTCTTGTTGGTCGCCATATAGCTATCTATAATGCAGGACTTCATCATACACAAAAAACATGTCATAATGCAGGATTCCATCATACATAAACATGTCATCAATTAAGACAAAGCACAAAGCAAAACACGACTTAACCCATACCAGCGCACACTTTTGATAACTGATTTTTTTTCTTAATAAACTTCTACAGGAAGGTGAAAATCCTGTGAATTAATGCATTTTTTTAATGTTTCCTTCGCGTACTCCTGCCAACCGGACTAAAAGTTATGATGTAGAATGAATAACACGGAAGATGCTAGAGCAATTATTAATGCAGGCCTTATTCCACTACACTGGTAAAATAGTTCTGAACTCGGGAAATTCGCTTATAAATAACCATCTTGAGTATATGCCTCTTACTGAAAGTATAAACCAGCAAATAAATAAACATGTATCAATTACCTTTCATTTAAATTCAGATAAGAAATTACTTTCATAGATTTTAATGACCTATTTGACACATGGGTTCAAGGAGGTTGAAGAAAACCTCTCTCTCCTTGTATCAATACTCACACTATACTCCTAGTTCTGTCTTTAAACAACTCACACTATACTCATAATAGTCTTTAAATATCAACTTTCACTATACTCCTAGTTTTGTCTTTAAACGTCAATATACACTACACTCCTAGTCGTGTTTTTAAACGTCACGTCTTACAAAGGATTCTTTTGACTTGAAAACATGGGACATAAAAAAGGAGAGAATGTGTATGGTCGTATAATTGATTAACATTGGAGAGAAGGTGTTCAAACTTTTCGGAGGTGGTTTTACCCAGAAACTGACTGCCTTATTGACCCTGGCAGCTCAGAGGCCCCCAAAACCCAAATAATCAACCAACCGAGTGAACCGACCGACTTGAAAACAATACATCGAATTTTGAAAAAAAAATATATATACATATATCTAAATGAGTACAAGTTCATCAGGATACCTGTAAATGACGGTAAATGAAACAATTTCTTCACCCGTGTGGAAGATGAGCATTCGTATACCTGGCACCGAGCAGCTCCCGGCAGCTGGGGCGCGGTCGGCTCGCCAGGTGCGGCCAGGACCTGTGACCGAGATACTGCCGCCACATGCACTTTAAGCTCAAATATCCATGTAACCTCACGCTGTCTCCAGCGGGGTTTAACCCACACGGTGCCACGGGGTCATCCTGACGTATTAACAGGGGCTGTGGTTCATAAAACATGAGCAGTGACGCAGGTATACTGTACACCTAGAGCTTCGCCACATATGGCGCTGCCAACGACCAACTATGCCAGACATCCACCTTCTCTAGCCACGCTCATAAAGTTCCCCAACAATACTCCCCATTCCAACTTTTATAAGTTTTAAGTGACTAAAAGGAACCAATTTTCATGAGGCCATCTTACCAAAGAATGACACTACGTTCGCGGGTTCACCGGAGTCTTAAGTGTTGTTCGATAATGAAAAAAATAATCTGAAATATATAAGGGTGAATTCGGGCTCAAGGGATTAACTTGGTTCACAGAACTATTGGTTGAGGTAACACCGTGCATGCTTACCACCACAGGTTAGGAGAAAAAAAAAATCAATCAGTCAACAGAAAGATGTTTCTCTTGTGATCGTCTAAATGTTTTCTTACAAGGTTCCTTATATCTTAAGGCCCAGAGTAAACTGGTCTGCTGATGTCACTCCTATGTCGTCAACACTCATTACTCTCACTTGAGCGTGACAGACGAGTCACTATGACTTGTCTGTCACTATGACTTCACGCGTTCTTCGATGATTCCTAAATGTTCTCTCTACACGTTCCAGCTTCGCTAGTTTGCGCACTTTAAGAACAAAGGCTAACAAAATCAAATCCGCCATCACAAATAACTTACATGAAGAAAGGCTCTGAGGTATAGGTTCGCAGGTCTAGCCTATCGTTATCTATGGTTGGACTCGATGGTCTTTTTCCATTATGTCACTGGGCTTTGCTTCTGTAATGTATCCTGTAACACTGTAATGTTGATCCTTTCATGCCCTTTACAACATAATCTAAACTTCCATCGGTTGATTCGCATACCAAAAACATAATTGCCAGTTTGATTCCCAGTACTAGATATACCGTTTGAAACCAGTGTCATCTGGGAAAAAAAACCCACAAAGGCATACCTCGGCGAAGACTTCTGTCCGTTCGTTACTTGTGTTAAAAAAAAAGAAACTGCATTT
>JAUUDZ010000010.1:48677-64648 GCA_032361705.1 Panulirus versicolor | reverse complement strand
ATGTGGAAAGGGAGCTGTGGTTTCGGTGCATTATACATGACAGCTAGAGACCGAGTGTGAACGAATGTGGCCTTTGTTGTCTTTTCCTAGCGCTATTACTATAGCTTGCAATTCTCACCTCGTATTCTCTCTTGCCATTTTCGATAAGAACATATACTTGCCTTCTGACTGTTTTATTGCGTTGCAATTATTGAGTAATTGTCCGATTTCTTGAGCTTATCAACTTTATTTCTGCGCCGTATATCTGTTGCATTGGTCTAGGGAGTACCATTCAAGCTTGTTGGTTTTATTGATTTGTTGTGCATGAGAATAAATGTCTCGTTTGTGCATAAACTGGCGCTTAAACCTGACCCATAATTTCTCTGGGCATTAACCAACAAGGGTGAGACGTATGCGTCAAGCAACCCATTGAAATTTGCCCATTTAAAGTTAGGGGATATAATTTACGTCGAACCCAACCATGTTATGGTTACAAGTGCCTAGATGTTCTCAAACACGGATGTTATCTATAAAGAACTCAAGAAATACAAGAACTAAATCAAGTATATTAGCTTTCCTCGTCTACTTGGTAACGGTTGAGAAATGTCTTCGACAACGTTGAAAAGTCTAGCAAATGCACTCTCTACGCCTGATTTAGTTTGCATGTTATTTCTGGAAGATTAAAATCCCCAAGATTGAATGCTTATCCTGTATTGCTCGTTGTGAACTCTCGTAGTTGATAGTCAGTATCTGCTGGCTGACTAGAGCGTCTCTAGACGACGTTTATGTAAAGTTTGGAAAATTCTGTGCTAATCTGAATACACGAGTTCAACAGCGGCAGATGTAATTTGAATTTCGATGGGGTTTAGGGAAGATTTTACACCCTGTGCAGTTCCACCTCATCAACCGTCTGTTTCTTACATATCTGTTGTCAGACAGATTGTACTCGCTAATCACATGGAGGTTTTCCGTGTTCAGAAATGTTTCTGTTAAACTGACGGTATCAACGTGTACACTGTTTACCAAACAATGCAATTCAGATATTTTGTTTCAGAAGGATCTTCTATTCATACAAACTTCAGTCGTCTTCTAGTAGTTTCTGTGCGCGACTAGGCGCGTGATTTGCCGTCCTGTTATTTTCAGAGCAAGGTGTGACAAGTCGATATGACTTGCATCTCTGACGTGGCTGTCTTATGGGGTCTAATATGACCTGGCTTAACTTCAAACGACCGTTTGATGTGGTCAACACAGATCTCTACCAGGCATGAGAAGAGATTTTTCTCTTGTACTTGTAAGGCGATTTGAGCATCTGATTCGCACACCTAAGATTTCTGCTCTTTTATTGTTGAGCTGAACGACGTCTCTGTTGAATAAAGTCTTATATCCTATAAATTCGAGCCACAAATCAGAGCCAACATGAGCATCCGCGCACAAATGTTTCAGTCTCATTTACACCAAGCGTTCTACTGAGGGAATAGTGACTTTCATTAAGTAGGTGGGGAGCGCCAAATATAATGTTATGCGAACTGTCTTTCAGGGCGCCATTTAGGTCGTTGTATTCTTAACTTCCGAATTCTTACGGTAAGCGTCGTTTCTCCCAACATTCACTACTACACATGACTCATATGGGGAAATCCTGGCACCCACGAATTTCCCCACCCTGTGTTTATCTAGATTTCCGACAAGTGAATCCCTTGTAATAACAGAACAGTCGTCTTCGCTCTTATCTTGGAAATCATCGAGTACCGCAAACCTATTGTTCGTGGGTATGTCCGACAAAGGTGAGACAGGGAGGGTTATGGAATTATGGTGGGGTGGGGCGTTCGCGGAGGGATGAAGAGGAGGGGGCAGCGGGGAAGGATGAAGTTTAGGAGGGGCTGTAGGGGGAAGGTACCAGCGGGGGTGGGTTGGGGAAGGCATTGGGCGCTGTACGGGTGGCGAAGAGGAGGTTATGTGGGGAAGGTGCGAGCAAGGGAGGACAACGATGGTGGGGGTTGTAGGCGCTGGGAGGGAGGGGATAGTGAGGGTAAGGTCATGGTGCAGTATTTCCAAACACTATCCCTTCCCTTTGTATTACATTTTCTGCAGTTAAGCTTTAAGTGCTGCCTTAAATTCACTTAAATCACTTTGTTTAAAAAGAGGCTTTATGCGTTGCCTTAAATTCACTTAAATCACTTTATTCAAATTTCTCTTCCACGTCACTACGCATTATGGAGGAAAAATCTTGGAATGCTGTCTGGTTCCGTTGACATATAGTCCTTAATAAAACCTCGACCACAGAAAGTACATAGGTAGTGAGTAGCTGGTGCCACTGTGATAAAAAAAAATCACATGTAAAGTGAAGGGTTAATATATGAAATTAAAGTAATGAAACACTTAACGTAGGAGAAATACTTATCGATGGTTATGCACTGTGATCTTGGTGGCAGGTCGATAGCCTCATTTGACCTGACAACTTGGCACAGCGACACGTCCTATCTTGTACAAGCTCCAGAGAGAGAGAGAGAGAGAGAGAGATAGAGAGGTGGGGGGGGGGGGGAGATTTACAGATACACATATCCAAGCTAGGAGGTCTTGCCATAACATTTAAAAGAAAAAAGAAAGAAAAAGCAGCCCCCTTAAAAGCAGAGGAAAAGAATTGCAAAGCAAAGGCTCTTTCCCCACATTCTGACTCATGCCAGTTGGAAAACAGGCAGAAAAAATACCTTGCAGGATTAATATGTGAAGGAAATTTTTATAGGAAAGTCATAAAGGAGAATGAACATGTTATGTATCCCAACACTAACGACATGCATCCCTTCACTTTTTGTTATGAAAACTATAAATAGAATAAACTTGAACTCCAGCCTCGCAGCTCACCTTGCCTACATTATTCCTGATGTTGAAGAATGATATAATAATTCTTAATTACTCTCAAAGCAGGTGAAATGGGTTAATTAATGCTGGTATGTCAATGCAGCATGGCCAGGAAGAGATTAGTCATTGTGAAGGTAGCGTGAAATACGACTGGTCTTAAATGAATAATTCAATACCAGAGAGTGAAAAGTAATGATCAAGCCTAATTTTGAAGATATTAAGAGTGTTGCTTTAAACAACATTCTCTGGGAGTTTCTTCCAGGCTTCAATAACGTTGATGGTGAAGAAATATTTCGTAGAGTTGATGGTGAAGAAATATTTCGTAGAGTCCAGATTAACTTGGTGACCTCTAAGTTTTAATAAATTTTCTCTCGTCAGAAATGCTGGCGCTACAGTAAAAAAAAATGTTCACCATACATGTTGAATCCTTTAAGTATTTTGAGAGAGAGAGATGCACAGACCCAAGGTCCAATCAAGGTGGTTTGGCCTAAAATAAAGAAGAAAAAAGCAAAGAAGAAAAAAAAAAGAAATTGCTAATGCCGGCAGGAAAACAGGTAGAAAAAAATACCTTGCAGGATTAATAATCCTGAAGGAAATTTTTACAAATCATAAGGTAGAATGAACATATCATGCATCCCTTCTTTTATTCTTATAAAGGCAATACTAAGGATAAACCTGAGCTCCAGCCTCTTGACTTACTATGCTTATATCATTCCTGATGCTGAAGAATGAGACAATAATTCTCAATCATTTTCTCAAAGCGGGCAACATGGGTTAATCAATGTAGTATGACTTCACAACATGGGGGGCTCAAAATTGCACTGCATATTTAAGACATAGTCTAACTAGACTTGGGTATGGTGGCAATATAACATCCTTGATTTTGTATGTAAGGTTTCTGTTTATAAATCCTACCATTCTATTTGCTTTCTTAGCAGCTTAAATATTGGGAGAATTTGAAATTATTGGAGACAGTGACCTCTAGATCTTTCACAGTAGGGGGTTTCCTTTATCTTATGGCCCATCAGTTCATAATTAAATTTTTTGTTTAGATTACCTACATGTAACAATTGACATTTAATGACATTAAATGGCATTTGCCATTTAATAGGCCATTCAGTGATTATATTTAGATCCTCTTGTAATCTTAGCCTATCTTTGTCAGTCAATGTAGCACTGCTGATCTTTGTGTAATCTGCAGATTCGGACTCTTGTTTATCTAGCCCTATGTCAGTGTCATTAATATAAATGATGAAAAGTATAGGCCCAAGTATGTATCCCTAGGGGACTCCACTAATAATGGGTGACCACAGTGATGATTCCCCATTCATTACAACTCTCTGCTCCCTATCATGTAAGCAGGTTTCTATCCAATTTTCCTGTGCAACCAGTAATCCCCAAGGCCCAGACTTTATGGATCAATTTAATGTGGAGGACTTTGTTGAATACTTTTTGGAAGTCAAGAAATATTATATTTACTGCTTTTGTCTTGTTGTCAGTATTGAATAATGTATGACAAAATTCAAGGAGGTTTGTTAGGCAAGATCTGTGTCTTCTAAATCCATGATATGTATTATTGATCAGGATGTATTGTTCCAGATAGGCTACGATTTCATCTCTAATAATTAACTCCAAAAAAGTTTACATATAACTGATGTGAGGCTTATAGAAGTTCATGGCTTCCCTTTTTGTATATAGGAGTGACATCTGTCAGTCTCTCTCCAGAGAGAGAGAGAGTAAGTACCTGCATATGAAGAGATTTAGCCACATGGCAGGACTAGCAAGAAGTGCTCACTGCATTTCTTGCTTGATGAATGAGACTGCCACCTGATCAAGACTAATTTTGAAGACATTAAGGGTACTGCTCTAAACATTTTCTGGGAGCTTATTCCACGCATCAATAATGTTCTTGGTAAAGAAATATTTTGTGCAGTCCAAATCAACTCGGTGACCTCTAAGTTTTAATCAATTTCTTCTTGTCAGTAATGCTGGCACTACTGAAACGAAATGTTGAATATCAATGTTGTTGAATCCTTAAAGTATTAGAGAGAGAGAGAGAGAGAGAGTACGAGTACTTGCATATGACAAGAATTAGCCACAATGGCAAGGCCAGCAAGAAGTGCTTGGTGCAAGTCTTGCCTGATGAATAAGACTGCCACCTGCATTACATAATTATCATTTCCTGGTTTTGGGACTGACCTTCACCACATGTCAAGCTTTCTTTTCAATGTTTTGATAATTGTTCTGTAAATGCTTCATATTTCATCTGGCAGTACAATGAATAATCGCTCTAGCAGTTTGCTCCATTGTATTCTGGTAGACTTAAAAAAACTGTACTTCCATGTCGAGAGAAAGAGAGAGATTTTTCTACTTGACCATTTTGAAAATCTAGCAATGTCATCTACACATGCATAAAACCATTCATACGAAATTTCAACTGTCCATGTCCAGTGGTGTCTGCATAGTTGTACCAACCATCTACAAACAGGAGTATGGACCTTATCAACAAAAATGAAGATGTAGAAATGAGTCCAATTGGGATTATAAAGCACAAATCATTTTATACTTTAATATGATTATAAATCAAAATTGACAATAATATTTTTTTTCTGTGTAAGGACCATGGAAGAAGGATTTACCGGTATATGAAAATAGTGATTCTAAGGCAAGAATTTCAGTAACTTATGGTACGGTATAGAACAGACAAGATATGACAAGAGTTTGATATAGATCCAAAACAATGAATCAGTGAGAAACTATTCACTCTGTGGAACACATAAGATACAGACAACTAAATGAGAACATCATTCCAAAATGAACATAATGAAAATCTGCTGTCTCTATAGCTACTTCAGTTTGTCTTTCATTATGCACCACTACATAACAGAAAAATAAAAATAATCAAATTTGGTAGTCATATAGTGAAAAACTCAACCCTCATAATACATGCAATTTGTAATTACTTTCACATAAACTTACCAAACAAATGTTTTTCAATTTGTGTTTTTGCATATTTGGTAAAATGAGAATATAATTAAATGGTGTCACATTCAAAAAGTATAACAATGTAGGCAGCAGTATTGGTAACCTGTATTTCCATTATTCTTACCAACTTGTTCACTTTGCATAAATGTTGTATAAGAAAAATTTTCTCTGAGAATATATCAATTTCCTACTGAAGTTTTCTTTTAAAATAAGACTTCCTCAAAAGAAAGAACTATATAAGATTTCCTCAAAAGAAAGAACTATCTTTTTAGCAATTCAAGCTTCTCTTACTCAAAATATGCAGGAACCATAGTGCATCATACTCAAAGGTCTTATCCCTAAAGATTCCAAGTCATCCAAATTGGTTTATACTCCATTATGGAGGAGTTCTCATCTTCCATTATCAGGCACTCTACCATTTGTAGTTGCCTACGATTTTGTTGCTATTTTGTATGCTGTCACAGAAGACAAAGTAAGACCAAAAAACTGGTGAATTCCCATAATGGAATTTCTAACTTTATTAAAATATCCTTGAAGCAACATGACAATCCAATTCCTTGATTACTCAGGACCCCAGTGAAGATACAATTCCCCAGGATACCAGTTATCTTGTTATTGTAAATGTTTTGTCTCCATTTACTGTAAATTTATATCAAAGTTGCATTTAGTCATCATCTACACAGGTACAACAAGAAAATCTTACCAATCCCAAAGTATGATACAGACTGGTGTTCTAGGCAATCATCTTCCTTGTTAGCCAATCCTGAGCAACCAAGTAATTGGCGTAATTATACCAATATATAACATGATAATAAAAACAAGATCAACAACACACTCTGGCCTTTGATATTATACAATAAATCAGTGCATTAAGAGTGGTACAAAAAATAGAGAATACAAGACATTGGGATCTTGTTAACATGGAAAAACGGTGAGATGGTGATGACTATGACCAGAAGGTGAATGCCATTTAGGTGATGATGAAATGTGGCCAGTCTCAGGCAAGTGTAAGACATGCCAAGTTAGGGGAAGTATATGAATTTGTATTTAATAAATCAGGGGTATAAGGAACATCATCTCAGATGAGAAGATAATTAAACTTAAGAAAATATAAACAAAGTGTATGTCATGAGACACAGAAAAAATATATACTGTATATACAAGAACAAGGAGAAATTCCATATAAATGGGCTTAAATATATTGTTAAACAACCAAACATATAAAATTTATTGTTCATATCAAACAAAAGCTATATTTTTCACATTATCCAATCACCCATAGATACACAAAAAATACAAGCTGAAGACAAATATAAACAGTTTACTTGGCAATAGAACTAAGAATAAAAACAAATATTAATTTCAAGTGTCATTTAGGAATCAGCACTGTTTACAGATACAGATCCTTAGCATAACAATGACACCTGAAGATGAACATCGTAGTTGACTGGAGAATCCCATAACCATGAGAATGACAATGGGAGAGATGAAAACATACAACTCACACCCTAGAGTAACCGAGGCCATTCTTGAGGTTTCATCATGGATATAGTTTACAATATTCACAATGCTTTCATCAGCAAACTATGTACAGAACAGTAGTGTACAAGGAGTATGTATCATATGTACGTTTATGTTTCGCAGTGGGCGGGGGCCACACGAGATGGTTCAGGTTGAGAGCCGCAAAAAAAAGTTACTAAAACTAAGTCAACGTATTTGGCCAGGAACCTTAAGCAGTAGCTGAAATTCATTAAAGCTAACTGTTTTTTTCTTTTTAAGTTGCAAATGGACAATGAGCCTTGATGAAATTCAGTCTACCAATAGCTATTATGTTCTTTTCCCTTCCTACAGATTCACAGCAATTTAACATGATCCCCTAAAATATATACACCTAAATAAAATAAAAAATCCTAAATTCTTCTCTTTCCTGGCCGGAGTTTACGTTGAGGCAGCCATGCGCCCTCTCCACTCACCCCACTCCCTACAGCAGGCAGTGGCTGGAAGCTGAACAGTTGCTGGCACCATTAGTACGGAGACTGGACCAAGGGGGATAACCAGGGCCCAAGTGATAGGCTGGCCCCTCTTAACTTGACATATGGAAGATATCTACATTTGGCTTTTTACTATGGAAGCAAGTATTACAGTTAGGAAGCAAGAATAGATTTGTTGGAACCAATGGAACCTTGGAAACTTATACTGTTCCCTATCCTGAGATGATACTTTGAAGCTCTATTTTCTCTTATGTGAAAAGACTGATCACTGAGAAAAATTATAACAAGTAAGCATTGGACGAAAGATATAGAAGCCAGATGCTGAACTGAGGGAGTATGATACTGAATAAGAGAAGTGGCACAAGTCAGCCACAAAGTTGGGACAATTTTAACTATGCAATATTGCACAAAGAAGTACAGCTGCAGAAAAAGGATATTAGTAGCAGTACAGAAATTACAAAATATTTTGGAAGTCTCACCTAGTTATTTGACAAAATTTTCATTATCTAGTCAAAGATAACAGTAAATGAGCTGATATTTCTCTATTTTATCATTATATTGGCAGCACAATGTATACTTCTTTGACATAAATATAAAAATAAGGCTGTACAGCAACAATATCAAAAAAAATTATTTCTTGATAAAAGTAATTATGCTATTCACACTGGAAGAGTCAGATAAGTCAGGAGGGGTCAGGTCCTACAGGTTAATAAAGTTTAGTATTAGCTTGTATGCATGTTTGTGAACTGTTTGTAACAGCATGTGTACATTAGTATAAGTATATCGTGTGTATAAAAATACAGCCTATATAACACTACACACTGCCCAGCTTCCAGCCACACCACTATCAGTGCATACCTGCTCTCTGCGGTGCTCTTGTGAGTGCGACAAAAAAGCTTTTAAAACTGGAGTCATTGGCACCCTTGCTAAAACTCCAACTTTTAGATATCTGAGCTCTCAAAAATTCTCTAAAGCTTAAAGATGATTAAACTATCAACTTAACACTTGGCATTCGTGACTAAGAGCCATAATTAGTTCAGGCACACTCAAGGGATGTGATAACTTTGCAAAACATAGTTCCAGTCAATTCACTTCAATCCACTCATGATCTAACACTTGCTTGCATTTGCCATTTATCTGCGAACAAGATATAATGAGGAAAATGAGGTCCTTAATAACATACATAAATATATAAGAAAAAAAAACCACCCCATAATATGCTGAATAAATGACTAACAGCATTTCACAATGCACATATCATTTTCCTTCAGTGTGCCTCCTAAATACAGGTCTAAAACTTCTGCAGATACACCTAAGCTTGTTGCAGCAGTGAAGTGCTTCATACTAGATAGTTCATTCAAGTCTCCCATGCTACATGCCTTCAGTCCAAGAACTCACCTCTCATGCAAAGTCCTCTTCATTTTCTTTCAGCTTTATTGAGTTCCTAACAAAAAAAGAATGTGTATTTTCAATCCAAAATTTTTATACCTTTGTCATAACTTTGAGGTGAATCTTTGGACTAGAGTCAAGCAACACTTTTGACGCACCATACAGTACAAAGGGCACATATTAAAAGATTTTATATGACCACTGCTAGCTACTTTGATAAAAGTCAACAGTAATAGCCTTAAAATAGGTTACAATCTTTGGAAAAATGGAATCAAAAGTTATAAAACTGCTACAGCCCTTGAGATAAGCAGCAACAAAGATGCAAAGTGTAAAACAATTCTTGACCTTGAGGGGCACTCAGGCATTTTCAAGAGCTGAATCTTCAATGAAGGTGAGGAGTGGGGAGGTAGTGTGGCATTTACAGGGTAACTTTTATGACTGGAAAAGGATGCATTTGTCAAAATAAATCAACTCTTTAATTGTCACATGGGGAAGTGTACCATTAAGAACTTACATCAACTTATAATGAATGACGGAAAGGGAGGTGTAATATCATATAGAGTTTAATTTTTCATGAATGGGTGAAGGGGGTAAGGTGGCATTCTAAAAGGTGACATTTTCATAAATATGGGTGACATTAATCAGCACCAAGATGAAGCTCTGTGAATGAAAATTAAGCATTACAGATTAATCAAAAAGATAATTATTTTTGAGCAACGAGACTTATCACATTCTTTACTTACCAGGGTATCCTGCAGTCTTTCATAAAATAAATTTTTGTGGTAATTCATATATGCATTGGTAGCTTTTATTCAATATGTCTTGGCTGATCATCACAACTGGAAGCACAGATAACCTTAACAAGTGACTGGAAACTTCATTACAGAATTAAGGAAATTGCCAGCCAGATTATATACAGTAACACTATTGAAAATCAACATTATCATCTAACATATTTTTGTTGATCTAATAGTTGGTAATGTTGCTGAAAAATAAGCAAGGCAAAACCTAAAGTTATCCAGAGATTCACTGATTCATCACTCAATAATCAGACAAGGTCCACTGCATCATTCTGTATCAACTGTTACAAATTCCATATGGTGTCTTCTTTAAATATCTGTACGGAAAGCAAACATTTATTTCTTCTTCTGACTGACTCAGCAAATCTAATGATGATTTTCCTAATAATAGGTAAAACATTAGGGTTTTTTGAACACCAAAACCTAAAATGTCCTAAATAGATTTTCTTTAAAGTACTGAAATATATAAATGTGCAGATGGGTGGTTGCAACTTGAAACATGCTCAATGTGGATAAAGGGGCTATAAGCCCCTTGTTCATCAAAATCAGTCAAAATATCACAGAATTATGGTTCATCAGAAAAACAAAAAACAAAAGAAATGAATAAGGATACATCAAATTGTCTTTTCAATCAACAAAAACATGCAGAAATCTAAAATCATCTGGCTTGCACACATCTAAACACAGACATTCTGATAAACAGAGTAATAAATATCCTCATACACACCCAAGTCAAGGTCAAGAGTTGTTCATCACTTCACATATACATATGCCTGAGGATAGTTTCAGCTGGAAAATCAATGGAAGGTATTTATCACAGACCTTTTCAAGAGAGAATTAACTCTTGGATGATTTACTCTTTATTGTCCCCACCTAAGATACTGCGTACATTTTTTTCATCCAAAATTATAAGTCTTTTGTTAAAGCCTACTACACAATCACTGAATTGTGCATAAATATTTCTACAGATTAAAACCTGATGCCCAATTTATAAAATTCAATGAATGTCACGAAAGACCTAACAAGCAATAGTTTAGGTGCACTGATATGCCTTCCATTCCTTGCACCCAAAACTTGCCCCTCACAGATTACGTCAATGTTGCCGAAACTACATAAAAGGTGTAAATGTGATCACGTCAGCAGTAACAGCTTTTGAATGTAGGTTCAAAAAGTCATCAACACTTGTGACGAACAAGTACATGACCCTTGGCAAACCTGCATTGGATGCCTATGATTGCTGACAGTGTTGTAAATAAGCCAGTGGATGGAAGAGGAGTTTTGCTCCTACACAGATAACCAGACCAATGTAGGATTTATGCCTCTTGCAGAAATATCAGTGCAAATATGTGCAAAGATAAGTAATTTTATGAGCTTAACAAAGCAATTCTAAGTAGCACATAAGCCTACTTAATAACACAGATAAAAAGGGCTTTATCAAAGTGCTTTCAAAGGCTCCTGTTTGCTGATCACAGAATGAAAAAAGAGTGGATAGTATCTCATCAGAGACGATATAGAGAAATCACATTACATGTAAATCTGTGCATTCTGATTAAACATGAAGGTCAGTACACGAGTTACAGTGTATGGTGCAAAAATGCATTCAAGAAAAATTTATCAGTGAAGATAATTACAAGCTGATATGTGTTCAGGTGCAATAGCTAAGGTAGTGAATCTAATTTTGAGACAATTTCTTGATATAAAAATTTCCAAGTGACGTATTCATACCATATGGATAAAAGAATACACCAGAGCACCAATATGCCATATTTTCATTACTTGTATTTGTGGCATTTTTTCTCTACTGTGGCACTCAAATCATAACTTCAAAGTATTGAGTAATTGAACCTAGCTAATATTTCAGAGATTTGTCGCAAAATAACTAAAATAACTTGTGTTGAAATAGGCCAAGATACCACTGCAAGTAGGGTATACAAATCTTGGGTGTTAGCATTTGTTTAAATACAGACACTAATATTAGTTCTTTCACTATTCTCTGGAAACTATATGCTCTGCTGTACCTCGAAAGACACCAACACCGAGAAAATAAGCTAGAATTCTTTAACCATTATTTCCCTGATCTAATGCAAAGATCAAAATGTGTCATCAAAATTTCAAGGAATAACGTGCTACTTTCCTAAGGAAGACAAGATGCTTCTCCACTCTCCCTTCATAAAGAAGAACTATTGCTACTTGCCAGTATGTACTAAAACCTGTGTGATTAAGTTGTATCAATTAGAAATTTGAATAAATCTAATCCAAATACACAATCATCCAATTATGTTATCTTTAGTCCATGCAAGTTGTTCTAAGTACTCAAATATCTATATTTAGCAGTCCTAATTATTCTAAGACTTTAATAACAAGGTAATTTTGAAAAAAAAATAATGGTAATTCAGTCACCATAGTATTTAAGCCTAAGAACTTTTTCTCCTGAGCTGATACTTGTAGCTTAGCAGAAGAGAAGAATGCTTCTTTAATATTTTGGGGATGAGCCATTATTCAGTTATCAATGTTGAAAGACAAAATATTAGTAATTCAGATAAACAATAAGCTGTCTCCTATAAAGCTAAGAAAAACACTGAAATGTACAGAATCAGAATATGTCTTATTCAATGTAAAATTAATGAATAAATAGCAATAAATATGAAAAATAAAGTTTACAATGATGGTAAACTACTGGACTTTTTATTAACTATCATGTATCTGACTGATGTTACTACACTTTTTGCAATGTTTTACTTCCCACTGCAATTTCCAATTTTCTTATTCTGCATTCTACTCTTCATAAGACTAACAATGGAAATATAAAAGTGAATATTTGTAAATGTAAGTAACTTCATTCACAGAAGCAAAAGTAATGTAACCCACATAATCTCATATACACATTTTTGCCAGCAAAATTCTTTTAACTTCATAATGGTGACATATTCCCCAAAATCTTACTAGAAACCTATTTTCTTCAAATGTGCTACAAGCATGAGGCTCAGAATATCCCCTTATTCTGAAGAGAAGAAACAGAAACCATCACTTTTCTTTTAAGGGAGGAAGACTGAATGACCTCTATTAAAGTTATCAAATTTAGAAATTAAGAGCCAATCAGTGCCTACCATTTCTAAAAAGATGACAAGAAGTCCTGCAGTACTTTTCAAAGGTCTGTGGGAGGACTGTTTTCTTTAGCATTAGCATTCTTTCACACATCCAGAGTAAAGACATAAAGATCATTTTCTTTCCACAATAAATATCAAAGAAATCCAAAAGTTGTCAACAAATATCAAGCATGTCTAAGTATAAAAATGGCACAAAAGCATTAGGTAACACTTTTTAAGTTGACTTCTAAGGCTTTTTGATGTGTACCTTCTAATCCTCCAGTTTACAGTCCATTTTTTGAAACTTGAAACACCGTTCATTTATTTCCAATATACAATTTTCCCCATTAAAAGTAGGGTGGCCCATGTACATAAAACCTTAACCAAACACCACAATCACTACACATTCTTTCGAGCCTAGCCTAGATCACTGGCTGCTTGCATTTACACTAGTTTTCAATTCCATTGCTGTAGTCCATCTAAGCCTGAATTCTTAATACACCAATACAGTATGTCAATTTAGTTTGCTGTTTTAATAGTTGCAATGGCAAATTAGTAAGAGTACAGACTACTGTTTTTCCTTACTATATTTCTTAAGAATTCAGTCTAGAGAATACCACTGGTTCATCAAAGCTCAATGCAAAGAGCACAAATACATTCCCTCAATGGCAGTGTATCTAATGAATCAAACAAAGTAGTTCTTTGCATGTGAGGTTCCTTCGTTGAAGTTCACAAGTCTTTAAATTGGTGAATTAACAACTACACTTATAAATCTATATAGATAAGCCAACCATAACCATCTGAGTGCAATAATAAAAAGGCCCAAATGCTCCTATATGTGGTAAGAGGGAGGTGGCTACCAACTGGTGAAGGGCATGGAAGTGACTTGATCAAACTGCTACTCGGGCAATGAATGGATTCATTTAGTGTCATGATGGACAATAATGTACAATCATGGCCAGAAAGCCAATTTTGAGTTTTATTTCCCATAGCAGCTAACTATTAATAAATTCTTAGTGAAATAAAAAAATAAAAAAATAATTCCTTCAAATATATGCTCAAATTAAAGGAAGTGATCAAGTCACAACTGCATGTCTCTAAGATCTGGCACAGATGGTAACTGTTAGTGACCTCAAATAGGAATATTCTCCAAACTGGATGCGAACCTCCTCTTGCTCAATTACAGAAAGTTTCACATTGCATACAGTTGGAAATTAACCTCTATGGAAAGACTTTGTAAGGTCCACAAGTGTCAATGTGACCACACTATAGTATGTTGGTGCCCAAAGCAGGGAAATAAACCTGATACACACCCTGGAGTTGCCGTCTCTGCTGATATGCGGGGCGCTTACAGGTCATTTAATGGGAGTCCTCTCTTCCAGTGTCAAAGCTTCCACTGCCTTGAGTTTTAATTTCTTTGGGACCCAAGAGGATATTCAGTGCTAGAAACGTGAACTGCCGAAGCTTTAGGGCTACTGAAGTCAATCGATATACACGTTTCAATAAAGTATGAAAAATCACAACTGAAAAACTGCTGTGGTAAGTGTTGCATTATAACATTATTCTTCACTGAAGAATAAAGGTTCCTCTAAAAGTTTTCTTTATTTGGTTTGTACCAGTATGTGCCTTATTTCTCTTCAGCACTCTTGTAACTCAGCCCATTTCCCACTGGCAAGGATGAAAGGAGTGCACAGCCAGGGATAAGACGAAGAAAGAAATTAATAACATAACTGATTGACAGTGGGAGAAAGATACTAAATAATAAAACAAAGCCCTTAGAGACTTATTAATCAAGAAAAAAAATCACAAGAATAATACTCAGATGGAATATACTGAAAAGATATGAGAAGGGTTAACAACAAAAATAATATTAGAAAAAGATACAGATAGCAGAATAATTCCATGCCATAGTGGGCCAACTGTCAGAGTTGGATGCCTGAAGATGAAGGCTGGGTACATCTGTCTCTGTTGCAACCTGGTGGAATGGGACACAAAGGGTTGCAGTGATGGGATTCACTTAGGCTGAAAAGTGAGACACAATATACTAGCTTTAGCCAATCGCCAACCATAACAGGTAGCGTTCCCGGCACAGCCAATAAGAACACACTAGACACCACAGGATGCCTGTGTAGGGTTCTTCTAGCTGCTTGTTGATGCCATTGGAGACATAGGGGAGACCGGAGTTCGTCCATCTCGCAAGCAGCCATTTATGGTTGCAACAAGCTTTCGAGGTCCTGCATCATTTCGGTGCTCACATAACCATATACCCTGTAAAATTATGAAAGTTACATCTCAGTTATAATAATACTGATAAAAACAAGGATGATGATGATGATGATGATGATGATGATGATGATAATGATAATAGTAATAATAAAAATATAATAATAATAATAATGATAATAATAATCATCATCCTTGGGGATGGGGGAGAAAGAATACTTCCCATGTAGTCCTTGTGTGTTGTGGAAGGCGACTAAAAGGGGTAGGACCGGGGGGCTGGAAATCCTCCCCTCCTGTTTTACTTCGCAAAAGAAGGAACAAAGAATGGGGCCATTTGAGGATGTTTTCCTCTAAGGCTCCATCATCTGTTCTTGATGCTACCTTGCTAGTGCAGAAAATGGTGAATATGTATGAAAAAAATGATGAAAATAATATTAATAACAATAACATGGCAGCTAGAGAAAGGATGTGGGCAGATGTGGCTTTTCTTTGTCTGTTCCAGGTGTCACCTTGCTAATGCAGGAAAAGTTAATCAAGTATGAAAAAATAACACTAATGACACCAAAATTAGTAATAATAAGAGTAATAATAATAATAATAATAATAATAATAATAATACTAATAATAATAATAATAATAATAATCAATAATGATAATAATAA
>JAUUDZ010000010.1:27059-37915 GCA_032361705.1 Panulirus versicolor | reverse complement strand
GTGTAAAGTGCTGTCAATGGACTGAACCAGAACATGTGAAACAGCAGAGGGAACCATGGAAAGGTCTATGGGACCTGGTTATGGATATGGGGCTGTGATTTTGGTGCATTGTACATATAGACAGGGAATGGATGCAAGTTAATGTGGCATGTCTTCATCTGCCTGGCAATATCCTCAATAATGTGGGAAACAGCAGATAAGTATGAGAGATGATGTAAAGCTATACATTTATTTTCATACTTGATTGCCACTTACTTCTTTAGCAAGGTAGCACTAGGGACAGAAGATGGAAGGCTTCATTCACTCATGTCCTTTCTCTAGCTATCATGTGTAATACACCAAAACCAAAGGCCCCTATCCACAATCATGCTCCAAAGACCTTACACAGTTCCACCTGCCACTTCACATGCCTTGGTTCACTCCAATGACATTTCTACCCCTGTAAGCCACATCATTCCAATTCACTCTATCCTACATATTCAGACCCTGATCATGCAAAATCTATTGCATTCATCTTCAATTTGATCAACTACTTTTCCTTGTCCCCTCTATTTCCAATACATATGTCCTCCCTGTCAACCTTTCCTTATTAATTCTCTCCATATGTCCTAACCATTTCAGCACATCCTCTTTAGCTCTCTCAACCACACTCAGTTTATTCCAACAACTAACTCTCATCCTTTAATCACCTACTCAATCAAACCTCATACCTAGTATTGTCCTCAAACATTTAATTTCCAATGCATCCACCCCCCTCCTAAAATTATCATCATTATCACATAACCCCAAGACCCTTTTCTGTCAAACAGCACAGCTTCAAGGATACACTACCTTTGGTAACGGGGAAATGATGGACTTTTTTACAGTGAAAAGTTCCTTAAAAACTTTTCACTAACTGAAAAAGAAGACAAATGAAAGTTTTGGGGAACAAGTATCAGCAAACTTCAGGGAATTCAAGAAAATGTTTTGGAAGGAGGTTAATACTAAGAAAAACAGAAATGGGAGCAATGGTGAAGGGGGACAAATAGGATGTGGTACCTGGATTAGCTGAAATGAAGGGGAGTGAGCACTTTGAAAGATAGTTGAATGTATTTGATGATAGAGTGGAAGATGTAGGGAGTCTGGGTGAGAAGATATGCAAAGTGAGAGTCTTGGCAAGTGGACTGGTGAAGAAAGAGGAATGAAAGCCTTGAGGAAGATGAAGCATAGCAAGGCAACCAAAGTGGATGTGACTGCAGATGAAATTTGCAAGAAAGGGGGTAACTATTGCTGACTGGTTTGTACGATTTTTATTGTGTGCACAGAAAGGCAGATAAAAGTGAGAGTTCATTACAGTGTAGGGCGTACCTGATACACTGCATGAGAGTGGTGATTATGGACCCAATGTGTATCCCTTTAATAATCAAAATTGTAAAATCTTAATTAAAGAGAAAAAATAATGGTTTTGATGCTTTTTGTGCAATTCCTAATTAAAAAAAATATGTATTCTGCTGTTCATGCACAGGGGTAGGATAAAAACTACACCTAGAAGATTGAAAAATTTCCTTATCCCCTTACACACCTCATCTGGTGCCACATAAGTACACTTCTTTTCAGTCATTACAAATTTTTCCATACTGCATGCTCTTTGTTAAGTCCTTCAGTTTCCACCTCTTGCATGGATGAACCTACTTTTAAAACAATCTTTCATGAGTTGTTTTCATCTTATTCTGAATCTGCCCATTGGCCATTTCTGTAGTAATAATCAATTATACATATTTCTGGAGAGTAACTTGTTTCCTCCATCCTTTTCAAAAGATATCATATCATCTCTTCTGTCCTCTTCCAACAAATGACAGTGTGTGTTCAACCTGTAGTTCACTCCATACATCCTCATTCAGTAACTGGTCACATCATGGTACATCTGTCAAACTGACATTATCGATTTTTACTTTCAGAATTTCACAATCCTCTTGGAAGATAGATACCATGAAAGGGCCTAGGAAAGGATAAAACAAGAGTGCACATGCAGAGAATCTTTCAATGTACTAGATGAATTCTAATTTTTCTATCATAAGAAACATTTAGTGAAGGATGCCACCTTAACATTTATCATTTGTTGACTATGCTAACAGTGAGTGTTATCAGTAAATGGCCAAGTGACATATCAGCATGTCAAATTCAGGGAGAGGTGCAGGTGTACAAAGCAGTTATTTTCCCTTATGATTACAATAAGATGAATAAATTGCTGCACGATGATGAAAAACGAAAATCTGTGTGCACAGCATTTACAGACCAAGGAAAAAGTGTGTGATGCATACATATCACATAAAGACTAGAAAAAAGTGAACCAAAAAATAAAGGCTTAATGAAATGAGTCAACACTGGGAATATGGAAATGGCTCTAAAAAGAGAGGCTATGTTTCTATACATAGTAAGTTAGGTTTAAGAGATAAGCAAAGGAATGAAACTAAGATTAGATCGAGTTTCCCCATAACTGTTTTATGACTCAGAATGAGTGGAAAGGGAGGTCTCTGCTTATAACTAAGTAAATACAAAAGATGGGAAAAAACTAAAATGGAGAGTGAGGATGTTGTTTAATGAGGGCAATGCTGTGTTAATGGTTGAATCAGCAGATTTAGGGGGCCACTGAATGGTGTGTGCTGAGAGGAAATTGAAAGTGAACTCAAATAACAAAAGCAGAGTGATGGTGTATGAGGAAAGTAATACTGTAAGATGAGATTACATGGTAAGAGGTTGAGGAAGGTTCAGAATTTTAAATACCTGTGAAGAAAATGTGTATTTAAAGATGATAGAGGAATGACATTTAGATTTAATTTATGAGGTGTAAAGATATGAGCATAATCACAAATGTGGCAGTTCATGTAGTTCAGTCTAAAGTGATGTTCAAAGGTAAAACAAGGGGATACCTAAACAAAATTTGAAGGACACTACCTCGCTAAAGCAGGAAATGGCAAATATGTATAAAAAAAAAAACTAGTATATGAATCATAGGTTGTTAGCAAGGGGAGGAAACTGAAAAGGAAGAGGAAGAATGAGGTAAAGAAGGATGTAAATGACAGGAGTACTAGTGCAGAGTATTAAATCAAATGATGTGTGACTTTCTTGATGAATAAAAGAAGCAGAAAACTGGATACAGATAGTCTGACGTGGTTCATCAAAACAACAAAGGTTTCATGACAAATTTATGGCAGATGATCAAAAATGGGTTTTGCGGGAAGGTGCTACACAGTACAGTGCTCACAGACACACAAACATCAATCAATATACTGTAAATGAGTGCATAAGGAAAGGGGTGTCCAAACCTTGATGCATATGGATTGTATACAAAGTCCATCAAAACAATTCCATTGGATGAAGAAGAATATCTATTAGCATGTACTATTTAAGGTCAATAATTTCAGATGACTTGTATCTAGAGGAAAAATGTATACTGTATATACATATATGGTTGGGTAAAATGTAGCCCCCTTGATTACTCCATAAACTTCAAAGAGGAAAAAATTTTAGTGGACGGCTAATATGATGTGCAAAATTGGAAAAACAATTTACCATATCATCGGGGCCTTCACAGGAATGTCGGTAAGGCATCCCCTGGAAAAAAATGGAAATCTATGTTAAAAAAATAAACCAAACCAAAACTCTATAACATCCGGCAGTGGTGGAAGAGGAAGGGAGGGTTACTATTCTAGGCAAAATGTCATTAACAACATAAATCAAAGGAAAGAGGGTAAATATTGCACCCATGAAAATTTTCTTTTTCATGCAAAATCTACTCTAAACAAGTAGCATAACCATTCATCAGTACAGACATATAAAACTAGTTTGGAATTTGCTTTGGCGAGGACAATTTACCATCAGCACGAGTTCTTCAGAACATATTTGTCCAGTGGAGATTCTAAAAGTAAGAGAATAATACACCTGCTATGCGGCTTCTGCTCAGCTAGAAACTCTAATCAAGGAGAGCTCCAGTCTATGGGGAAATAAAATTTTTATATTCTTTAGTAAGTATCAAGCCTGAGTCTAACATCAGCTACCCTAGGAGAAAGCAACTTCAATATACAATATCTCAAGTGCAATCAAACTTTGCCAATCAAACCCCATATCTATCCCAAAATACTGACAAAGCCACTGTAATGCTAAACGTAGTGGATTACAATGAATCATTAAAGGGTTAAATATTTTGTTCATACCAAACTGCTACACAACAAAAATTATGAGATGAGATTGACAAAGCTCTGCTATGTGTTTTCTATTATATGGAGATGGCAAGATGCAACATACCTCAGGCACTATTTTGTTGAGCATCATCTCCATGTCATCTCTGACGTATGGGTCCCAGTTTTCATTCAGCGCTAAACTGGCTGATGTGTGGAGAACTGAAAAAAAATACATTAACTTAGAGTTTTATTGAAAAGGAAACAAACATCCTGATGTAGAGGATAAGAGTGTCATTAAATATTTTGGAAATAAATTTCAAATAAAAACAAAATAGTCTAACCTATACAGTAATGATTCTATATGCACTATCCTTACAAAGAGACACTTAAATAAAACAGAGATAAAATTTTGAGTACTTTTCATTTGTTTGCGCATTTCAAAATAGAACTAGATCACAAATGATGCAGAGTGAAGTTCAAACATTCAAGTGACACTATTTTCGTTAAAATTGGGTCATGACAAAATCCTGAGTAACCAATGGTTTAATTTTTGAAAATAAACATAATGTCATGTAAAACTACAGTATTCTGTCTAAGTTATCCATAACAGTGCTATAACAAATACAAAAAATCTTGCTGTTCTAACCTACAACATACACATCTGAATGCCTGAGAATAATTACCTTAATGATATATCATTATTATCACACTTGATAACTGTTTCCCACGCCAGCGAGGTAATGCCAGGAAACAGACGAAGAACGGCTCATCCACTCATATACACATATATATACATAAACGCCCATACACGTACATCTACATACACAAATATACATAACATATACATATATATACATACACAGACATATACAAATATACACATGTACACATTCATATTTGCTTGCCTCCATTCCATTCCCGGCGCCACCCCGCCCCACAGGAAACAGCATCGCTACCCCCTGCTTCTGCAAGGTAGCGCAAGGAAAAGACATTTCTTCACACTCAGTCTCTAGCTGTCATGTGTAATTCACCGAAACCACAGCTCCCTATTCACATCCAGGCCCCACAGACCTGAATGTGGCACTTTTTTGCGGTAGTATAAGCTGTAAAGCTGCCACTAGTAAGTGGTTGCAAAAGAATATGTCACCATTGGATTTTTCAAGGTACAGAAATAAGCCTTGTATTTGAAGTTGTCTTTGGTCATGTAGCTTGTTTGCTTTTATTTCTCCATTTGCTTTAATGTAAGGTTAAGGTTGATATAATGTAATGTACAGTTATCACAGATTTGTTCCATGCCATGCTAACTTGTATGTTACAGATTTATTGTTTAAGCTGTATTCATTTGCATTTAGGACTCATTCTTTGAACTGTTATGTTGATGAAGACATGTACGTCTGGAGAGAAGTTATGCATTGCAAATATCATGTGTGTTGTATACTTGAAAAAATTTTTTTACAGTATGATTGGTCACTGCCGAATTAAAGTAACCCAAGCAAGACCACGTGTCCGTGGAGGTCGCATGAGGGGAGGGTATGACCCAAACTTGCGCTGTTACCAGTGTGGCGAGTTGGGTCATTTCTCACGGAATTGCACTGACACAAAGTTTGGCTACAAACGACCCCCAACCCCTCCAGGGTAAGTTGCCACCATGATATAGATTTGGTCAAAGGCCCAACTGTTGAATTGTTTCAGTGGGTAGGTAAAAGATTAAATGGTGACCCCATGATTACCCTAAGGTTGATTCATTTTCCACGTACAGTAGGAGATGGCAAGGAATCTTCGAGTAAGAGTGGGTCACTGTTGTCTGTCTTGTCACCCAGGATGACTTTTGTTCTCATTCACACAGCATCATTACTCATTACGGCTCCATATGATAGATGCAGAATTTTAATTAATTTAGTTGTTGCTCATCTTGCCTAACTTGACTCGTGTTTCATTTTCTTAATCATGTATCTTTTAGGGCTTCTCCGTATGGGGCCTTTCTCTCATGTCTTTTACTGTTTCATAGGCAGCTTTGGTCATGAGATTTCATTCTGTTTATTTTTAGCTATGATATTTAATGAGCACTGTTGTTTTACCTGTATCATAGCAGTGAAATAGAATCCCTAATTCTATGACATTACTCCAAGAAAATTTAAGTTTGTAGTTGAAGTGTTTGACACATTAATAAAACAAAGATTTTGCACCATATGTCATGGCATGTTGTGTGTGTATATATATTTATATATTTTTTTTGAAGTTTCACTGAATAATTCTTTAGTTGACAATCACTAGCATTGTCTATTGTGAAAATTTTGGAAGTCACTTTTTACCAGAACCTACCTTTTATACCTAAGATTGTTTATTAACTCACCATTTCAGCTTTTGTTTTTAGAGATACCTGGAAGGTGTGTGCTTTAGTGATGTCATAGAACAGTGGGTGTAGAGATAGGGTAAGCGAGTGTGAGCCTGTGATTTGGGCCGCGCTAGTAAACTGCCCTTGCTCTGCCGTAGGATGTGTTATGGTTTGGTATTGTGGTCATGTGGTTGGGTTATTGGTGCGGTGGGGAGAGGCGCCTCCAGAGTGCCTTGAGAAGCGTGATGATGGCACAACTGTGGTGGCACGGCCGCGCTAACTCCGCACGTAAGTCTACCACGGCACCTCCTAGGTGAGAACTCCAGCCTAGCCTATCCCAGCCTAGCCTAGGCTATATGTGCTCAATACAAAGGTCTCTCTCACACACACACAGATACTAATCACATTATCTACACATATACCGAACATGCACCCTCCATACAACACACCCACACACACACACACACACACACACACACTAGACTACCCTCACTTACTCCTCCAGATCCACCTTACTTTCACACCCATCGCAGCACATGCACTCACACTGCAAATGCACATACCACATGTGCATACCAGAAGCACTCAGACACACACACACCACACACACACACACACACACACACACACGAGTGTAAAGCTCTATTCCCATAATGTACAAATAGGTAATTACACACCATTCAGGTTACACTGTATGAAGGTAGAGCATTTAGACCCAGTTATTGATTTGGTCAGAATAATGATTGGTCTTTAGTTTGAGACATCACATTGTTCAGAATTTCAAATGTGTCGCTTGTATGCTGGTGTATTGGAAGTGCAGTAAGTTACTTTATTTTTTATCAACAAATGGTGATATAAGGTAAGATCACAGAATGCCCTTTTGCCGATTGATTTGCTGAATTGTCGCAAAGTTAGAGAAAAATATTCAGTATTAGGTGATTGGATGATGAATTTAATGCATATCATTGTTTATTAACATTTGTAATGTGAAATTTGTTTAAATTAGTAATGGAAATACCATAAGTTATGGAAATACTATACTGAAGAATGTTTTTCACATGTTGTAAGAGAGATGATTCAGGAGCTTAGAATGGCAGAAAGAGTTATTGAGATGCAAAAGATATCAGGATTAGGACGTTGTAATATTTACAGTAAGTGAAATCAATTCACTGTAAATCTTAAATCTTGCAATGTCAGGGCTGAGCTGGTGTTAGGGCGTGTAATTTCCTGAATTTTTGATATCTATTGGAAATGTGTTCTTACAGAAAATGTCATGGCCCAAAGATATAAAATACAAACTTAGGAATGCAGAAAGCATTTTTATAAACAAAGTTTAAAATATTTCATTTCGGTTATTTCATACATCTTTGTTTCCTGCATTAGCAAGGTAGTTCCAGGAGCAGACAAAGAACACAGTCTTATTCATGTGCATCACAGTTCAAGATTTTTGATATATTTACTAATTTCTATTTTTGTAATTCTTAATTGTCTGCACTGTTTAAGTGAGATAGTGATAGAAGCAAAGGAACACTGGCCTCATTTATACATATCTACTTTCTGGCTTATTAATGAACTAAAACGACCACCTACCTGTGATATAGATGAATAATGCCAATTCTTTTAACAAAATTGCTTCACCTGCCTTAGCAGGTTAGCATCAGGAACAAATAAACTGTAGCCTCATTGTACATATCCATTAGTTAGATGTCATGTGTAATGTTTCACTGGTAGAGCCTGCCACCCATGGCCAATTCCTTAGTTTACCTTGAATATGGACAATTGATGATAAGTATGGGTACTTTCTCCTTAAACTTGCTGCTGCTACATCCCACTTTACTGTTGCTTCTCATCTTATATATGTTGCTGCTGTTCCTAGCCATACTTTTACTTCCTTCATCACAACATACATTACTGTCACATAGCTATCATACTTGCCTTCAACACATATATCACTGCTCCATTACTGCTACTTTCCTCACATGCTTTCTACAACACTCACCCCTTCCTCCTCTTTACACATCACTACCATACTCTGCCACATTGTTGCCTCCTTCTCCACTCATATCACTACTTCTTGCCACACAATCCCCTTTTTCACTACACACGTCATTGTCACGTCCTGCCATGCTATCATCTTCCCTGCATGTGGTTACCCCTCAAGGCCACACTATAGCCTCCTTCTTTACACATATTCCTATTGCTTCTCAATGCACTCTTTCCACACATTTTGCTTCCATTCCTTTTCGTACTTGTGCTACCTTCTCTGCAGTCATTGCCACTGCTTCCTAACACAAATGCATTTCTAACATTCCCTTCCACATTGTTGCCTCCTTCCAGAAGGACATCACTATGCTCCCTCATCGTGTATATACGTACATTGCTCATGCTGCATGTCCCACTGTTGCCTCCTTGCCCTACCTCAATCACTCCTCGTTCCTCTCACTACCACCTTTTAATCTCCTGCTGGTTTAAGTGCTTTTCTTTATTTTTAAATGTTTTATCCTTTTTTTTTTCATTCATATTCAGCATTTTCTGCATCGGCAAGGTAGTGTCAAGAACAGATGACTGAGCATTAAGAGAGAAAAATCCTCACTTGGCTCCCTTCTGTGTTCCTTCTTTTGGAAAAGTAAAACAGGAGGGAAGGATTTCCATTTCCCTCTCCCACCTGTTTTGGTTGCCTTTTACGACTCACAGGTAATATGTGGGAAGTGTTCTTTCTCCCCAGTCCCAAGAATATAAAACTAGATATATAACTAAAAGAGCACAGCTACTGTGGAAAGTAGATATTTAACCCTTTCATTACTCCACACATATCATGACTTACATGAAGACAGGCTCTTAAGTGCTTCATATGTCATATGGTTTTTTTCATACTATTGCAATAATTGTGCACGGGTCTAAAATTACATAAGTGCAGTGAAGTGGTTTATTGTACTAGAAATTCAACTAGGTACTGACAAAAAATGCAAGGAGACAGAGATGCAAAATTTCATTATTGCATATTTTTGCCTTCCATTTAAGGAATTGCTTTCTTTATGTATTTCTGTTTTTTCGTACTTGTTTGTTGTTTTGTGCATAGCGCCGGGAAGACAAAGAATGTCCTCATTTGCCCAAATCCACTTTCTACCTGTCATGTACAGTGGTCCAGAACCAGAGCTTCATGTCCATAGTCAAACCCCAGCCAGCTTTAGTTCAGCATGTTGACCCCTGTAGACCACAATTGCTTCAGTTTGCTCTGTTCCATGCACTCATCCTTAGTTTATAATTTTCATTAAGTTGAAATGTGGAAAAATGCGTCGAGTGGTGTATTCATGGGAAGCATTGATGGACAAGGATAAGTGGAGATTCTTTTTCCATGGCTACCCTTTTGGTTGGAGTTCTGGAGGATGGACATCAGAGATGTAGGTAGTA
This sequence comes from Panulirus versicolor, assembly GCA_032361705.1. NCBI lineage: Eukaryota > Metazoa > Arthropoda > Malacostraca > Decapoda > Palinuridae > Panulirus > Panulirus versicolor. Next base: position 28,009 of record JAUUDZ010000010.1, on the reverse strand, counting down.
GATAGATGGACAGTAAAACTTTGGTTGATAAGTTGATTTTATCTAGATATAAATGTGTAAAACAGACTGAGGTCGTGATAGGTGGTTTTATAGAGGTTGAAATGTTTGTCTTTTCATTGAACACTAGAATCTTGCAAAAGCTAGAGTTTGGGAACTGTTTGATAATTGAATGTTGGATATGAGACATTAGAGTTTACATCTTACACACGTATAAAAATTCATTCCTGAGTATGGAATTTTTAATACCACTCTCCTGTAAGCTCAAGATGATGTCGAATACAAATTATGCTTGATTTGAATTCTTTCCTTCCTGTTCTCTGTCCCTACTTTATCTATGATTCAGGATGCTGTCTTTTTTTATATATATAACTAAGAGATCTCTATTTCCATTTTTACTTGGTTGACAAGTCCCCTGTATTGTCACATCTGGAAATAATTCCTTTTCATGATTTTTGGCTAGTGGGCATCTTATAATGCCACAAAAATGTTTTTCTTTCCGCACATCAGAATTATATGGCTTATTTTGTTATCCTTTTTGATAGCAGATAGCTTTCTAGACCACATCCATTCTTTCACCATGTTCATCTGCTTGTTTTTGTATTTTTTAAGATTCATTATGGTCTTGCAGTTCTTCAAAGGTACTTTTTGAATTCTCAAGGCATGATTTTCCAAGAAATACTTAGCCTGAAGAATTTATACTTTGTATCTGTTGTGCAAGTTCAGGTGTGCTATTGGTTGTTTGGTTGTTTAGTTGATGATGAGGGCTGATTATATAATCAGCCCTCATCATCAACTATATAGGGGACATGTTTGCATCTTCATCTGTAAGGGAATCTTTTGCTAAAACAGGCTTCATTTTGATTTGTCACCTTTATAAAAAAAAAACACATGGACAGACACACATATGGTAGTAAAGTTTGCTTTTGTAGAGCATGGAGGTAATATTCTTT
>JAUUDZ010000010.1:9322-26959 GCA_032361705.1 Panulirus versicolor | reverse complement strand
CTCTCTCTCTCTCTCTCTCTCTCTCTCTCTCTCTCTCTCTCTCTCTCTCTCTCTCTCAGATAGCACAAAAAAAAAATCAGACAAACAAGATATCAGTGATGATGAAATACACATACAAATGGATGAGTATGAAAAGGTAGAGAAGGAAAATGAGAAAGATTAGATAAAACAAGATGATCTGAAAGAATCAACAAGTTGAGAAATAAAAATATCAAAACTTTCAAATGGGCCCATTGCAGAATGTAACAAAGGTCACTGTCTGTGAGGGCAAAGATGGGTATGTCTGTTATGGTCGTCCCGTCAGTATTGCATGGATGCAAGGCATGGGGCCCTAGATGACAAAACACAGAAGAGGGTGAATGTGTTGGAATGAAACATATGAAGACAATATGTGATGTGAAGAATGTTGATCGAATGAGCATTGATAGGATAAGAGAGAAGTGTGGTGTAAGTATAAGAGTAGCAACATGGTGCCACTTGCTTTTCTATGAGGTTAGAAGTAATGGCCCGAGATGGCAATACAATGTTTATTGCAAGGAGGTAAATAATAATAGCTAACTACAGTGTTTCACAGTCTGGCTAAAAAGAATAAAAAAAAGGACTATTTATGTGAAATGTGTAAGGAAAGTAAACATTTACCAAAAATATAGAATTTGCTATGTCATGGAGGAACAGTCAAGGAGTGAGCAAAAACTGAAGCAAGACTATTATTCTATCAATTATCATTAACTCCAATGATAATTCACTTTGGCAGTATGCATACACCCAGCCTCTTGCATCATTCATACACACTCTCATACCATGCCCATTGTGTTCAAATGAAACATGATGTTTTATGTAAACATATATATATCCTCCATTTTCACTCTGCATATCAAACTGATGCACCAAGTGAGACTACAGACTTTATCAATACCCACTACACATACGGGATACTTACACAGCATTCTTTTGGCTTCTCTGTCTACACCTGTCCCTAGTGACTTCTCCCACTACACCTATAAGTACCTCCCTCTCCTCACCTCTCCTCATATCTTTGAAGAATACTACTACATTACTTCTTGACTAACTTAATATCTGCCAAACCATCCTATATGTCTCATCCAAGGGTGTAATAAGAAGCAAGTGTAATGATGCAAATGTTTCCAGTACATTCAGTGTCATGTGTAAGACATCCTCTATAAACAGTACATACATGAATTTAATAACATATATCTAAGAAGCTGTTAAAAGCAAGTATAATCTATCTGTTCAATTATACAACAGGTATTACCAGACTCTGCCTGCATGAAGTTAAACCATGAGTGAAAAGTTGCCTTCAGTAAGGCTGTATCACTGGGAGTACAGTCTTGCTAAAGGAGTCTGCATTTCCCTCTGCTGAAAGTAGCACATTCTTAGGCTGCAAGAGCCACTGTGTAACACTACAGCTCTTTCTTAAAGAGAGGTCCTTTGTAACACCAGGAGTCTTTCTTACATAAATGTCCTGTGGTAATCATAAATAAAAATAACAAAGAAAGTTACACATCAAAACTAGCTTTGGTAGTACAAGTTGAGTATCCCTTATCCAATATGCCTGGGACCAGAAGTATTTTGGATTTTGGAATATTTGCATATACATGATGAAATATCTTGGGGGATGGGACCCAAGTCTAAACACATAATCCGTTTATGTCTCATATGCATCTTATGCACATAGCCTGAAGGTACTTCATACAATATTTTTAATAATTTTGCACATGAAACAAAGTTTGTGTAACAATGAACCAACAGAATGCTATGGTGTCACAACCTCAGCCACCTGTGTGGACATTCACCTTCATTCCTATGAATCTATATGCTACTGATAAGCAATCATTTCCTTACACTTATTTACACAGTAAGAAAAAAAAATATGAAATACCATTGCAGGTTGTATCTCTCTAATCTGGCACTCTGTGGTCCGGAAACTCCCGTGGTTCAGTATGTTTTAAATCTGCCAGCATTAGTTTGTGGATCTGCCACTAAGGTAGTGTTGCTAACAGCTCTAATGTGCCAAAATCTGTATACACTGCAGCTGAGCTAACTAACAGTCCTGTTAATTTCTCATAGCCCCAAGACAAGCATATAATGCTGACGAATCTGCCACGAAACACCCTTGCACAAAATACTGAGGAGTCTCCATCTGGGGGTAAGGATGCCAAAGATAGGGTAACAATTCTTGGCTGCTGGGACACACAAAACCAAGGTGGTGGTAAATGGTAAGACTGTTCACCCAAGGGCCTTTAAATGGGTCAATTTCTGTTTTCCAGCATTTTCTGTGGTCCGGTAACAGCCAGGTCCTAAGGCTGCCAGATTAAAAAAAGTACAACCTGTAATACATTGAAAAAATAATGTGTTTTGAGTAACTAAGCAGCACAGTAGCATCAACAGATTACCTGCATCAGCTGTTAAAAAAATAACAACAAACAACTACAGGTTTTCAGTTTCCACCTACGATGCCGTGTTTTGATTAAAAGTTTACAGTAAACTGTATTATATTTTCTAGGTTTTATTTGAGATATAAAAACAAATAAGCACTTAATTTATGATAATTAGAGGTAGCTGTAAATGTAATGAAAATTGAGAAAAATTTCAAGGCAATAATGTTGCTGGTCATGTTACACTCAAACATGGCATTTTTGGTGGAGATGAAATTCAGATTTCATATGAAAATAATGTTTTGCACTTACCAAAAAAATTCATCTCTGCTTACAAAAGAAGATCAATGCAGCAACAAATACTAGAACTACATATGGCCTGAAAAACTTGAATGGGAGGTTACATCACTGCTGACATCATCTTGAAAAGGAACATCAGAAGATGAGGAATCAGGAGCCATTGTGCTGGATGGCTTTTTAAATGTTTCCTCCAGAGGTATCTGCCTCATTAACAACATTTTTTTGTCTTAAAAGTCTCTCTTTGATTTTATAAACCGCTGCTTTACTCCTTCAATAAGCCTATTACACATTTTCACCATGTCGTCTATAGGCATTCTTTCTACAAAGTTAACAAAGTCATCTTCATCTTTTCTATTATAATGATCACCTCAATTCATAACCATTTCAGTTATTTCACTGTTATCCACAGAGGTATCTATGGGCCTTTTAGACATTTTTCAACAATATTTTTGTACCACAGCAGAGAATAAGCAAAAAACACTGTTAGTAATGCACGTAGGTCTGGCGGTGATAATGGTTTGTAACAAACTAGCACCAACAGAGAACCAGAGCCCAGCATGGACAAGGTCAGGTGTGGAATTTTCCACTTGTAATGTCATGTCTCCACTCAAAAATTTTGGACATTTCAAATTAGGGATGCTCAACCTGTATATCAAATGCACAGTGTTTGGAGAATAGAAAAGTGGAGCGTGTTTTGGAGCATTGTATTTTATTACATAATACCAAATAAGGCAATAATGGTGAAGGTTATATATAGTAGAGACAAAGTAGAGGTAACAAAAACATTATGAAGCATATGTAGAAAACCAACAGAACTTATGATAACCTTTCCTAACCTCACTAGCAGCTGAAATATATACTGTTTTTCTATATTCTGGTCAAAATATATCAAAAACACCCAAGAGTTAACATCATGCCAACTGCCCAAGTTTGCATTCCAAACAGTTCCTTGCTGCTCACCACAATAATATTGGTATATATCTATCATAATCATCAGATGCAAGGGGATGTTAGGTAAGGTTTTCAAAGGTGCTGTTGATTTGAGGTATGCAATTCAACTTATTGCACTTTTACATTAATTTATTCCACACTTTCATTGAGTAATATTCATAACCCTTCCTCACCACTTTCAGTATTTCATCCCTGGTTTATCCCCACAGGTGAAAAAAGTTTAACAATACCGTAATGTCTATCTCATACCTTATCACAGAAAATACCCAAAAACTGGTATACTTTCCTCTATGTAGGGGTGGGAATGTTGAGTGGATGGGGGAAGGCCTATGCTGGTCCCTTGTCTAAGAAGTATCTATATGATAATCATAGCTTTTCCAAGTGTGAATTCATTCCATATCCACCTAATCACATAAAACAATTCATCATTTTCTTTTCAAGGCATGGTTTCACACTACACAGACCAGTCTGGATTTGTTATGCAACCTGTACATATTCTAAATGCCTGTTTTAAACATAAATGTTTTTTCATGTTTCTATGTTATTTACAGATACATTCATAGACATGAATAAATGAACAAATAACTTTCTTGGCTCCAAAAATATGAATAACAATACCACAAAAATGGTTTCTTTTATTCTAAAACTACCTACAATTGTGAAAGCAAACAACTAGCATCTCACACAGATGACATACATGCACTCTCTTTGACATTCTTTGGGTGAATGATATGCATGATATTTTTTCCAGTTTTGGAAGTAAACAACAGCTTGGATCTGAAACAGAGGTGTAAAGCTTCATATCAACATGTGGCGATAGGAATAGCCCTATACACGTCAGCACAAAATGAAGGATGCAGAATAAGGAATAATACCAGAGGTTAAAACATAATGCACCAACTCTTGCTCCATAATATCAATTTTATTCTCCAAGCATTTCACTACTAAAGCTAAATGAAATCACTTAATATCTGAAACCATTACTATGTGTAGCTAAACTGATAATTTAACAAAGCAAAAACTCACCACTATTAATCTTTAATCACTTCACACTGATTATACAGAAAAGCATATTGGGATAAATTTGATAAATATTCCAATAATGGTTGGTCAATCAGTCTACCTGATGGCAAATTTTTTTCAAATGATGGGGCCCTATGCATGTAAAACTCCTTTCCCATTCCGTAAAAACTGGGGTAAAAGTCTAGTTAACTCTAAATTAATAAAGTATGGATACTGAATTTCCTCTACAATGCTAGTGCAGTGCTTAGAGAAAAGTTATAGTACAAGTCGTACCTTTTCAATCAAGCAACCTTGGAACCTGGCCATTGTTGGACCACACAAAATGCTGGAAAAAAAAAACTGACCCTCCCCCGTCATACAATGCTGACAATCCGATCTCATAGTTATCACATAAAGTCTTTACAGAAGTTCCTTTATCTGATTTTTTAAGTAAGTCCACCGCTTCAAGCATAGATAATGATATATGCTTATACTTATTAGCACTAGCACCATCTTCTGCACCTCTTGGTCCCTTGTATGACCTCCTGAAGTGCTAAAATACAGCTGAATATAAGAAATTAACAGGACTGTTAATAAGCTTGGATACAGTGTAAACGGACTTTGGTGCCTTAGTGCTACTAATAGCACTGCCCTGGTGGCAGATTCACAAACTAATAACTAGAAGCAGCAGATTAGAAACGTGCTGGACAATAGAGCGCCAGATTAGAGGTACAACCTGTAACAGTAGTGTAGCAGAGAATGAATCAAGAGTAATATACTTAATTTAATATTAAATACGGCAATGGTAGTGAAGTTTATTTACATCAGGCGAAAGTGTGGGGTTAATTCATTTACAATACACTTGATAGAAATCAGCCGAATTTATAAACACCTCACGAAGCCACCAGAATGAGAGTTGAAAACAGAAAGTTGGTCTTATGCTGGGAACTCCATGGCCACTTGATGTATCACCTGTTTGTTGACATCCAGTGCCCTTTACACTGTACTCAATTATAGGTGTGACTGGCATGTTTTGACTAGAATAAATACTGAGCATTAGGGTAACTCGACTTTTAAGGAGCAGAGATTTCACAGGTTCTGTTGATCGTAACTACATTTACATCAATTCCACATTTTTCCCATGTACAATTACCATCTCAACCCTCAAACAGCAGGGGCCTTCATATCTTTTTATCACAATATGAATAAAAATAAATTTGTTTCTCACTATAAAATGAGAGAAATACCATAAGTGAAAAAAGTAAAGAATACATACAAACAACTGAACTATCATAACTTTTGACAGCTAAGGTTTAGGCCTAGAGATAGTGCTTGTATCCCCAGTGGCAGCAGTACAAGGATGGAGAAGGTGGATTTAAGGGGTGTTGTGAGAGCCTCATTAAGCAGGTTTTTAAAGGCACATCACAATTCAGGAGTTAAAACCAAAGGATATTCAAAGAAAAAAAAAAAGGCCATTATTGAATGGAAATCCAAAAATAGCCTGGAAACTTGCACACTGCATGATCAGTCCTACCACTTGCTATACAAATTATAATTTGATGACTTCCATTCATCTAAAAATATGCTGCTTAAATTCATACTTGCAACCTTTATTAAATTCTCTAAACATTGCAGGGAATAATTCCTCAACATTCAAAAGTAATACTGATGTGGAGCTTGACAGTAAAAACGTAGTACAGCTCGACAACACTGTTAACTTTGGATATTAGGTTTTTCTCTGCAATGTTTGTGTAGTGTTTACAGAATACTGTAAGTCTAAGATCATGATGTAGAGCACTTTACATCCATAAATGATGTTAATTAAGTTGTGGGATAATCTGGGATTAATTAAAGTACATAATACACTTGAAAAATATAAAAACTACGAATATACCCCCCCTAACTTCCACAGTAGTCAAGACTTAAATTAATGTTCAGTATTCTATTCTACATATACTAATTACATGCATGTTTAAACACTGCATAAATGCTACTGAATCTCAAAAAGCAGATGGCAAATGGGGCAGCCATGCAATCCTCAGCGAGAAACCACGTTAATGTTAATATAATTCTACTAGACACATTAGTTACTAAATGAGGTTTTCATAGGTTCTACTGATCTTCTGCTGGTGTTTTACCTACATATGCATTTATCAACCACACATATTTCCAGATATATAAAACCCTCACTGCTGTATTGCCATATCTAGTGTACTTCAATAAAACATACTGTTCCATATCATACTCTGTACTTGTTACTGTAATCTCTAAACACTAGACAAGCATCACAGAAGATAAATCACTCAATATCCGAAGATGTTAGCAATGCAGAGCTAAATCAGACTTTTGCCAACTCGACCCTTACCCTAATACACAATTACAACACTATCTACAGGAAATGAATATATATCTACATCAAGAGATCTTCTAATCTAATACATGTTTTTCGTGGTTTTCGCCTACATATAATATTCCTAACTTACCCACATATCTCGTGCTAGTTCCTGATACGGTATATCATCTAATTATCATTTGTGACAAGTTATATCATGCATTTAGTACATTTCCAACATTTTGAACTTTTCCTACCATTCCATCAACGTGAATATTTCACCCGAATAAGTTCCTATGAATTTCCAACCATACCACAGGGTATGGTATATGTGTAGTAGTTAATTCTACCAAGCAATATCGTTCTACATAGCCCAGCATTAACTGTACAGGTAAAAATGCAGACGACACCCTCATGTGTGTGAGAGCTGTAGATGTAAACAGTAGGCCATGTACTTACTCTGTACGTGTAGTAGGCCTACAGAAAACTGCCTGAGTTCTGGGATTTCCTTCAAGACTTCGTCTGTTACTAAATGGATCCCTCTGTGCTGTGGTCGGAGCTTGATTTTTCTTTGAAACCACGCTGATCCGATTTGTATTCCTCTGCTGGAGGAAGCCATGTTTGCTCTGACCATTGACAGCAGACGGTCTACGATACTCTATCTCACGACCTTTGACCCCACTTCACCACCTCATGATCACTGTATACATATCAGGGCCGATTAAGAGTCTTCATCCGGTACAATGTAACGATACGGAATGACACAAAAGGGACAGATATAGAGATAAACATAAAAGATGCAGGATTAAGGAAAATTATCTCCGACAGATGGCACTGGTCGGACGGCTGGAGCACAACACCTGACGACTGACAAGCGCTGACTGTGTTTACAACCTGACGTAAACACATGCTGGTAGGTCGTCCGAGGTCAAATCTCGGTGAGGGGGACTCCGACTTGACCTGATCTGACCTGACCATGGATCGACGAGACGTCGAGATGTTGAGTGCTTCTCTAGTCCGAGAGTATTTAGCTAGGAAGGTGAGTTGAGTGGTTTAATGTTCGCCATAACACTCAAGAATAAGATGGGTCAAAATTGGAGATACAGCAGCATGTTCAGATGTCAGAGACTTTGATATTATTGATCATACCGGTATGGGTGTGATTATTTTGAAGAACATTAGGGCAGTTCTGTGCTTCCTATGCGCTGCGTTGTCATACGAGTAGACTGCGAATTTTTCATTAGTCGAAAAAGTTTGTTGAAGTTTTAGAGATGTCTACATGTATCGATCGTGATAGAAACTAAAGATGAAACAATTTCATTTTACAGTTGATTTTTTTATCTTTCTATTCAAGGAACATAGATAGTTCCATGATTTTGGCAATTTTTCTTCTGTAGGGTAAGTTGATAACTCCAAGAATGAAGTAAAGACGATGGAAAATGTTGAAGTGAAGGGAGAGTGTTGGATTGAAATAATCAAACAAGTCATCCTTGCCTAGCCTTCACCTAGGAGGCATTTCCCTTGCCCCTAGTATACCTCAATCAACCTTAGCTGGGGGGGTTTGATTAGTGATAATGGATGATATTTCATAAATATTGACAAAGAAACCTAGATGGTCACTAGTCATCATGCTGCACATGACAAATACTTTAGGTGTTCCTGTGTCATGAGGAGGTATATTCACAAAAGGTGGCTTCTTCCAAGATGAATCTGGGAAAAGTCTAGTTTAGCTTTGTATTGTTTTAAGCTTTGGATATTGAATGAATTTTTTTGCAATATTAGAGTAATGTAGAAATAACTAAATAAAAGTGGTAGAGAATTAATTGGTACATGACTTTTTCTTCTACAATATTAACTAAGGAAGGAGCTATATGAAGATTGTTTCTATGATGTTTAGTCATCTCAGTCTGATGCTACCTTACTAAGGTGGAAAATGGTAGAAAGTCATAAGCATTAAGTAATGCAATAGTGATGAGAGTAAGGATAATATAGGCTTAATCATTGTTAAAGTAGGTCAAACACTTGAATAAGATCAAAAGGGCCTATCAAACTGTGCATGACCTTTCCCTAGTGGTTGATGTTTACCTGAATTTTCATTATCTTCATCAAAATTTACAAGACACACCCAGTTAAACATTGTCCCTGCTACTCACAAGTGAAGACAAACAGATAACACATTGTTGGTCCTTAGCAGTAGATGAAATTGATGTTCATACAATATATTTCATCTTTAAATCCCAGCTGCCAGGAGAGGTTAGTTGAGATTATTTAGGTTCTCTTGATTGATTTTACAAGTGTTTCACTTACTTATCCCTCATTAGTATCACTTCAGTACAGTAGAATACTATATATTTCATATCTTAGTTTACAGTAATGTAAAGGTAATTCTCAGAATCACATTCTTCCACTATTATTCTGTAGCTTTCTCTAAGTACAGTACTGTAATACACTTCCACCACCAAACAAAATCACTTAATCACAAAATGTGATAGCAATGTAGAATTAAACTGGAATTTTACCAAATCTTTATTTGAAACAGTTTTTTTGCTTTTAATAGTGTTAAAACTAACAAATAATCATAAGACACCAGAATTGATAATGAGAACGAATGATTATAGAGAAAGACACTTAATGGATTTATGGTAACAATAACAGCTCATAGATTAAGTTAATGTTTAGGAACATTATTGAAAGGAGATAAATCATAAGTTAGAGCTCTCTTGTAGTGGCTGACATTGGATTTAATCAAATTTGCAAGTGAACATTAAAATTCATCTTGCACATAAGAACAGATATTTCAAGGAGTTTTAACATATGCAAAATTATTTTTGTTCTATAGGGAATCTGATAAATCCAGTAGTAAAGCAGTGATAGGAACATAAACAATTATGTACATTAGGTAATTTCAGGCAAAACTGAGCCAAAAGGCAAGGCAAGTATATAGCTTTTGCAGCAGGAAAATCTAGAGTTACAAATGATAAGTTTTGTGAGTTTAGTTTTTCAAGTGCTGTATGTGACAAGAAGAGATTGTATGATAGTGGACAGAATATCAGCAGTCCATGTTTGGGCAAGGCAGAGACAAAAACAGTTACCTGAGTCAGAGGAGTGCAGCTTGACAACTACTGAAGTGCTGGCTCATTATACAGCTATTACTAACCCGCCCGATACCTGGGCGAGTGGTACTGATAGTATACCTCCCTCACAAGTGTATTCAAATTTGGATTTTATTTTGATGTTAAATTAGATTCTCTTATTTGCCTTTGCTGTCATTTTCTATGGCCTAACTCATTTACTCATGCATGTTTGAGTTTATTTTTTTAAATGGAATTTCCCAGTATGTATGATTTTCGCCAAGATTATTTTGAGGAACTGATGAATGTGGGTGAAAGTGATGCAGCAGTTGTTACATACATGGATATGGAAAATGAAACGAAAAGGGTACAAGTGCAGGGGCATAGAGCAAGAAGGGAGGTAAAACGGGCAATATGAGGTTGAAGAACACCTGGATCGGATGGGATTACAGCTGAAATGTTGAAGTATGGAGGAGAAAGTGTGGTAGAATGGATGCATTTGATAACTAATTTAGTGTGGAAGTTGATGGTTGTGACTGACTATTGGATGAAAGCTATTATTGTAACTTTATTCAAAGGAAAAGATGCTAAGGATGTATATAGTTACAGGGGAATAAGTCTGTTAAGTATACCAGGAAAAGTGCATGTGAGAGTGTTAACTGATATAGAGATGGAAGTGACAATGCAAAATAAGTGAGGAGTAAGGGGATTTTACGGAAGGTATAGGATGTGCATACCAGATGACTGAAAAAGTATGTGGCAAAAGGGAAGAAGCTGTATGCAGCTTTCATGGATCTTGAGAGAGTGTATGATAGAGTCAAGTGGAATGCTTTTTGGGATGTGTTAAGGATACATGGGTTAAGGGAACAACTGTTGAATGGCGTGAAAGCCTTTAATAGAGGATCAGATGCATGTACAACAGTGGATGGATAACTGAGCAAAAATTTTGTATACATGTGGGTGTGATATCACTGGCTTTTTGACATATAGATGGATGGAGTGATAGAAGGATGAAAGCAGAACAAGGGAAAAGGGGTGTAGAGATGGGTGTAGGATGATGAGGTATAGTGGCTTGTGACAAGTAGATGATAGTGTGTTGTTTGTTGAGAGTGAAGAGATATTGCAGGTGTGTGTAAGAGTAGGTAATTGAAGGGAAATGTGGGTAAAAGTAAAGTAATGGTGTTTGAAGGAAATAGAGTGAAAGTATTGATTTTGCAAAGCCCAGTGGAGTGAGAGAAGACTGCACTAAGGTTGTTATAGATATGAGTGAGAAATACTGGAAGTGAGAGAATTAAAATATGAACTAATCTTTGGTGATATAGGAAGAGAGATAAGAGAGAGAGAGAGAGAGAGAGAGAGCAGTACAGGGTGGAAAAGTCATTGGTTCACCTTAAGAGAATAATGAAAGGTAGGGGTGTAAGTATGGAAGTAAAGAAAGGATTAAGGAACAAGATAGTCCTCCCGACCTTGACCTATGTAGCCAAAACTCAGACACAAGTTGAATCACAGGAGTCAAGAATCTAGGCTGTGGAAATTAGTTATTTGAGAGAAGCATGTGTTATATCTAGATTGAAATGAAGAAAGTTATTAGGGGGTCTATGAGAGATTTAGTTTGCAAGGGAATGCAAAGGAACTGGGTAAAAAGTAATACTTAAGCATGTGGAAAGAATGAGAGATGGGAGTTTACAAGGAAAGTGTAGTGCAATTAAAGGGGTTGGTATAAGAGGAAGACCACTTGTGACATTGGGAAATAGAGTGGAGGAGTGCTGGAGGGAGAAGAATGGCAGAAGAATGCATGGAATGGTGTATCTGAGGGAGGCATGTAAGGACAGGGATAAGTGGAGAGTCTTTTGCTGTGGCATGAATGGAGTTCACAGAGGAAATGGGTGACACAGATACAGATAGATAAATAGATTCACCAATATATCAATAAGTAAAGATGCACCATTCAAATTACTTTAATGAATTAGATACAAATTGGCATTATTGACACAAGTTCCAGTTCATGGAAAAGTGTAAATAGATGATGTCAAGTTGAAATTCCCCATTCAGAAGGAAATCCTATTTTTTTGTGCCAAACTGAGTCAATTGAAGGTGAATGTGATCACTTTATGTTTTGTAATTTGACTTACAGCCACTGCAGTGTATTAATAGATGTTTCTATGTACCCATTAAGCTAATAGGACCATGTGGTGACTCATTTTTTCATTGTTTGACCATACTAACCCCTTAGGATTGCATGTGGTCATTGTGGACAGGACATGTACTCATTATTCACACAATTATGGAGCTGATTATTTAACTAGAGACGGGAATTATTCAGAGAGAAGGTGAAGGAAGATTTATCTTTAATTAGCAAGTTGATCTATGTAAAGGCTTAAGTTTTTATGGAGAGTTGGAGATCAAAAGAATTATATGTTACTTTGGTTGATTAAGAAATTTTTATCTGTGATGTGACAATTAGATGTGAAAATTAGATATAAGAAGGGGAAAAACAATCAACCAGTCTTATAGCCTTTACCTTATGATCACCTTCATCCTCTCTCAAATCACTAAGTAATTATTACACACTGCGGTGCAATTGTCAATGCAGGAATAGATCCACAAACTTCAAGGGCTGTTCATTTACCTCTTTCATAATGCTGAGCACATCCATCTTAGTCTCACTGGTAATGGCTTTATGCTTCTTAACACCACTGGCACCAGAACTTAAAATATGCTGTAGTGGCATGATGCAAGGACAAAATTCATGCAGTATACAGTATACTGTAGCAGTCCATGATTATAGATTGTATTCATTCCATGCATACACATACTTCTAACATGGTGCTGGCATCCCCAAACCAGTGTTATTCAAAACATTATCCTACATGAAGTTAAAAAAAGATGTAAATGGATCTTGTGCATTATTCTAAAATTGGCATAAATCAGATACATGTAAATTGAGAGGTATTTGTGTGAAAATTTTAAAGATTTTTTAATTACCCTGTGAGCAATTTTGAAGCTCATACCCTAGAGAGAAAAAAAGCATTCATTCTTCAAAACATGCAATTTATTATTAAGGCATTGAATGCATGTGAATGAGATATAAATATCACCAAGTGGATGAAAAATGCAATTTACTGTATATCTTATTAAAAGGGCTTTAGTGATGGAGGAATCCAGGTAAAGAAAGAAAATTCACATATCAGAGCTCTCCAAACTTAATAAGTTACAAAGAAAGGATATTTTACATGTGTAGAATTTTTTTATTCATTTGTTCATGATCAGTTAGCTGCTTAACATTTTGATTATATCCTATGATAATATGTTTATTTCATGTGAGTATTTATAAAAGCTGTTGGTAAGAAGTAGGATTTTGGGAACACCATTCTTAGGCTTCATTATGAATTTGTGATTGAAGCTATAGTACACTTAGTTTCTTCATTGTGTTACACTGATACAGCAGAGACTGTATGCAGCTTTAAAGGTTAGAAAGACTGAAGGAGACTGAATTTGTAACTTCATCAGAACACTGCACAATATGTATTTACAAATTTACAGTGAAAAAAAGAAATATATTGTACTATTTTATAATGCTACCATTTTTGTTGAATAGGTATAGAAACAAATTTGATTGGTTCATAATAGATGTTAAGATGATGATAACGTTATAAAAAGGTGATATTTGTGAAGGAACATCTAAAACTTCACTGATGTAAAAACTTTTCTAGTAAAGTACCTATGGAGGGGGCAAAAACCTATAGCAAACAAGGTCTTTTGAAAATTACTGCAACTCTGAAACCTTATATAAACGGTGAAAAGATTTATTCCACCAATAGGATACTAAACTCTCCTCAGTTATCCCTGATGCTAGTTAAAATCTTACTTTGAATAAGCTCTGTCCTCAAGAATTTTGGTATTTATAGTGTCTCATAAATTTGAATAGATTTAACATTTTATGATTAGTCTTCAGGCTACTTTTTTATTTTTTCGAATATTAGGCTTTCTATATAAAAAACATAGACACTCTTCAGCTAACCAACCATGTGAGTTGTTTGCTGTTAAGTTTGTACATTATTTAGATAATGACCACAACACCCAACATTTCTCTTTTAAATAGATCCAGAAAATTTAAGTTAGTACTATACATGGAATAATTAGTGAATATAATGTACTTTACCAGTTTCTTTGTAGATGATAAATTCATGGAAAACTTTTTCAAAAATTGTTTAGTTTACCCATTTTTTGTTCAATGTATTTCGTTTATTTGCTCTGTGACTTTATGATGTTCTTTTCCACCACTTTTTTTGGCTGTTATTGTACCCCATTGCCATGAACAATGCTATCTCTTTCAATCCCAATCTCAGACCATAAATTCCTAATGCAAAATTAAATAGGAGGAAGTATAATCAGATATGATAATTACTTTGAAAATCTGATAAAAGATTGTTCTCTCGATTTAGTATAGGAGGAGGATGATTGCAGAAAAATCTCTCTTTACAGAAATGAAGGTCTGATTACTGAAAAATGTAATAAAACAGTTGAAGCCATATTTGATCTATACTATACTTTTATTTTTTTTCGGTCTTGTGGAAAAGAGTGCTAATTTTCCCATCTAGGAAGGCCCTGACTTCATTCCCCAGAAGGTTAAAAACAACGCTAATGAGAAAATAGTTTACCCTGAGAAAGCTATTACAAAAAACATAATGATGATAACAAAAACGGTTTTTTTTTAAGCTGCGACATGCTTAAGAGATTATGGGTGAATCACTGTTTGGGATGGTTTTGAAAACACACTTGTTCTTAAACAAAGGAAGATGGAGCTCAGGCTTGTTATGAAGAGCAGGCATGACTTTTTGTTTTTCAGATATGTTTGATGTTACTAAGCTCTGACTGTAAGATATTACACTGCAAGTAAAAAGCCACCTTTGGCAAGGCAATATCATTGGGAGTACAGTCTCATCAAAGAACTTCTCACCCCAAAGGAGTCTACCTTTCCCTGCTACTGGAAGTAGTGCAGCCTTGGGTTGCAGGAGCTTTTAGAAAGGTCCTGTGTAACACCAGGACTCTCTCATAGAAATTGATCCTGGGGTAATTATAAATAGAAATAAATGTTCGTAACTTTTACTGTAACTGATAATGCAAGTCTCTAAATGTTATATTTTTGTTTTTTGATTCAGAGGTTGGTGAACACATTAAGACAGCTGGATGAGGAACAAAATGAGTGTTCTACATGTGTCCGCAGTCGCCTAAAACTTATGAAAGCATTACGCATTGGGAAACTCATGAAGCGCAATAAGAAACAGGATTTTGCTCTGGACTCCATGGTTGAAGTCATTGTTCACTTCTTGCTTGAACATGCTCGGGATTCCAAAGGAAGAACAAAAGTACTGCAAAATAATCATCAGTATGAGGATACTGAAGACCATCTTATAAATCATTCTGATTTTGAAGGCTTTCCGCAACAAAGCTCTTACAAAGATGAGATTAGTACAATCAAAGCAAGCATGGAAGAAACATATGATGGAAAAGTTGCATGTGCAGAAAAAGATGGTGAGAGAATACCCATCATTTGGGAAAGTACAAAGCAAACAAAATCAGATGTTACAAATTTGAATTTTCTGGATCATGATGTAAGAGAGTCTGTTTTACTAGATGGTGTTGTCAGAGTAGTCTGCGATGATGTGACAAATGGAACCAAATGTGTGACAAGTGATGGAAATGCAAAAAGTGATAATAATCAAGGATCTCATGGTGATACCAGAGATCAGTACCATGAATTCCTAGAAATCTGTGATGCCAAAAAACAGTCTGATACAGAAACTCAAAGGTGTTCCATGCACATTGCCAGTGATGAAATTGGTGGTTTGAATAAGGAAGAAAATTCAGTGATTAGCCTACCAGACCATGATGGATCTGTGCTTGAAGAATCAGGAACAGATTCAGATTCTGAATCATGTGCTTCCTCTGTCATTGATCTGTTGAGAGATATGGCAGATGAATGTGGGAATGAATTTCCAGTATCAGCATATCTGTTCAAGAAAGAGAGTGCTGTGGCTAGAATGTCAGATTTGTCTCATTTAAAGAATGGTTCAGTTGATACATGTATAGACAAAGCTGATGTGATTTTTGCATGGGTGAATGAGAGTGACCATGAAGTGGAAAGTGAGACAAATCAAACAATAAACGGGAGGAAGCATGAAAAATCTGGAGAGGAAATTGAAGAAATGGAAAAATGGGCAAGTGAGAGACCTGAAAAACATGGTAGATATTATAAGATGACTATGGAAAAGGAGGAAGAAAAGAATGAAGAAGAATCAGATAGGGATTCCTCTAGTGAAGGTAAGTTGTATATTGCTCTTCTCAGGAATGATAAATTAATGTTTTTTCACATCATCCCAGAGTAGAAAATTGTTTATCACTTAGTTTTAAACATTTTCAAGATTCTCCTTTATTTTTTTACCAGTACTACCTGCCTGGGTATCAGGAGGACTGTGCATTAAGCCAGCACCCCAGTAGCTGTCAAGTTACACTCCTTTAACCCGGGTATCATTCTTTTCTTTCTGCCATACCCACACACGTGAACTGCTGGCTTTCAGTCCACGTAAGTACAACACTTGACAGAAGTAATTCCTAAGACTTTTCCTTCATAACTCTGGATTTTCCCGTAATTAGCAGTGAGCATTGTGCTAACCCTGCCTTTAGGCAAAATTTCATATGTATTCATAAGTAAGTACGTACTCTCCATACATCTGGTCATTCTTGCTGCAGTTGTTGAAGGGAGAAAGGGCATTAGGGTGTACTAGTTTTGTTTGGACTCCTTTCTGTATTTTTATTTTTGACAGCCTTGCTCAGATGAATGTATTTCATTAATATAATGGCTGAATATGAGTTTTTCGTTTTTAATGAGAAAACATGAACTGTTCTTGTTGCATGACTTGATACTTTGAAGACATTATACTCTTAGTGCAGTTTCAATGACATAATGGGCTTTCGGCATTTGTGTGGTTCAAAGAAATCTGAATATATTGAAAATTCATACATAAACTTAAACTAAATTCAGGTAAGGAAAAAGCTACAGCAAAAAGAACTGGAAACTGATCATCGATACGGAACAAGTAATGGTGTAATGTTAGTAAACACTTCATTGATATAAGGGTATATTTGTGGTTTTGTAGATGTTGCTGGATTCCATTTCTTGTATGTTTCACCACAAATGAATAAGTAGTCACCTTTGGCGAAAGTGTATCATGTAGAGCATAGTCTTATCGAAGAACTTACTCCATTCCCCTGCTCACTAGTAAGATATATCGCAGCCTTGTAGCTACAGGAGCTCATGAAAACGTTATTTTGAAGTAATTTTAGGATCCTCTCTTTTTTTGCAAGTGTCCTAGGGCCGTGAAAATATAATGGATTTCTGCTGACGTAGAGTAGGGTACACACCTGCACAGCCATGTGAATTCATCTGTGGTACATTGGGCTTAGAGTACTTCACATATGAGCTCAGTTGAAAATATGTATGATTAATCATGTTTTGTCATATGTGCCTAACCTAAATGCTATTGCAGTAGTGGCCGCATCATTAAATGAAGGTAAATGGAGG
>JAUUDZ010000008.1:565362-585305 GCA_032361705.1 Panulirus versicolor | reverse complement strand
GGGTTGACGTTGACATGCTGTCAATGGATTGAACCAAGGCATGTGAAGCGTCTGGGGTAAACAATGGAAAGGTGTGTAGGGCCTGGATGTGGAAAGGGAGCTGTGGTTTGGGTGCATTGTACATGACAGCTAGAGACTGAGTGTGAATGAATGTGGCCTTTTTTGTTTTTGTTTTTTCCTGGCACTTCCTCGCTGGAGGGGGGAATGCTATTTCATGTGTAGCGGGGTGGCGATGGGAATGGATGAAGGCAGCAAGTATGAGTATGTACATGTGTATATATGTATATGTCCATGTATGTATATGTATCTATATGGGCGTTTATGTATATATATGTGTATGTGGGTGGGTTAGGCTATTCCTCATCTGTTTCCTTGTGCTACCTCACTGACTTGGGAGATGGCAATTAAGTATGATAAATAAATATAAGATAAATAGGAGGCATAAAGAGCAGTCTGAAAGCATTACCGCAAGGAAGATGCAGAATCATTAGTCATATGTATTCCAGGAGAATAGATTTAAAAGATATCAGACCAAAAGTACATGAATGCCTGAGGAGGAAACAAGGAGATGGAAGAGTGGAATAAAAGAAGCTTTTGAGTTATTGGGTCCTGAACATTAAGGAGGATGAGAAATTTCCATGGAATGATGCAGTATACTGGGGTTAATGAGCTGTCATTTGGCAGAGCTAGGGCAGGGAAAACCATTGTATGGTCTTCAAGCTCGATTGTGGCTGGAGGGTCTGGTTTTGGTGCATCATGCATGACACCTAGAAAGTGAATGAGAGACATATGGTTCTTCTTTGAGTGTTCCTGGCATTATCCCAATGATGTAGATGGTAAACAAGTTAAAGGGAAAAAATTTTCCTGACTTTATAACCTTAATACACCAAACTTAAAGATATATTTGTAATGTCCAAAATGTCCATTTTATTAAGTTGGACCTTAGTCCCTATTCATTCAGGGAGATACGCAGTATAGTTTAGTTGCAGTGGTGAATTCCCTTTTCTTAAACAGAACATTATTTTGACTTTTCAGCTTGATGTCAATGGAATTTTTTTTCTCCTGTAGATAATACTCTGGCTATTGTGTTGTTTATATCTGATTCAACAGTTCGAGCTCCTCCTGATCCATGCAACCCAACCCCATGTGGACCTTACACTAACTGTCGTGTGGTGGCTGATCGGGCTGTCTGTTCTTGCATCCCTGACTACTTTGGTGACCCTAACCTTGGTTGCAAATCAGAATGTACCATCAATTCAGACTGTCCTCTTAGTAAAGCTTGTATCAACAAGAAGTGTGTGGACCCATGCATTGGTGTGTGTGGAAGCAAGGCACTGTGCAGTGTTGTCAGTCACAATCCACTCTGTAGATGCCCTGATGGCTTTTCTGGTGACCCACTTCTTGTCTGTCGACCCAAACCTGGTAAGTTGGTTGCTCTGTCATCTGTTTTCATTTTGAGAAGCTAAGCAAAGAATTCATGTAAAGTGATCTACTTTGAGATTACTTATGATTTGACATAGGAGTGTGCCCTAGTTACATGCCATCATTGTTGATTTACCAAAAACTGCGATACAAGTAAAAACACTTTTTTGCTTAATGGTGAGTTATTCTGCATATCGCTTAATATCACAGTAGGCATTCATATTTTACTACTTCATTTTGATCATATTTTCATTATGTCTTTGTTATTGTTTGTGTTGTTTGTCTAATTATTTGTGTCACTGTATAGAATGATTATACTATTTTCAAGTTTAGCTATATTAATTCATTAGTTTAAGAGATTAATTTGCCCAAGTTGGTGATAATACCAAAAACTGTTTGACTGGGAAACATTTTGTTCTTATTCACTTTTGATTTATTTTGTTTACAGCATAATGGTATATATGGTACTTGTTTTACTGTTGCATTATCTTTATAATGCCTATTTTATTGCATTTTTTTTATGTTAGAATGCGTATTTTGCCACATTGTTTAGAATTTCGATAATTCTTTTCTGACTTTAGCCTTTTTACCGATCTACTTTAGTACATTAACTAACTTTGCCTTATGTCTTCATAGTTGTTCCAGAGGACCCATGCAACCCTGATCCCTGTGGCACCAATGCCAACTGTGTTGTCACTAACAACCGTGCAGACTGTTCTTGCTATCCTGGCTACTTTGGCAATCCATTTGTAGAATGTCGGCCAGAATGCACAATCAATTCTGACTGCCCCAAGTATCTTTCGTGTGTGAACCAGGAATGCAAGGATCCATGTCCTGGCTCTTGTGGTATTAGTGCTGTTTGTGATGTCATTAACCACAGGTCTACATGCTCCTGTCCAAGAGGGTATGAAGGAGATCCGAAGATTGAATGTCGTCTTGGTAAGTACCCACCTTGACTTGCTTTGGCGCTGGCTGTTTCTTGTTTTATTCTGCTAAAGAAAAAATTCCCTTTGCACGATTTTTTTTTTTTTTTTTTTCCAATCAGAAGCATGAGATAAAATTGGCATGAAACCTCAGACTGTTGAGCATGCCAATCTGCATGGCACATCCTGCCTGACATTAGCATGTTTTTGCTTCAAGTTAATTTGTTTGCATCCAAAAAAATTTTCACGTGAGGAGCATGTATCATAATGTACAAACTTTAAAAGAGTTCATCAGTGCATGTGTTAATTGCATGATCCATAACTCTTTTCAGCACCACCGCCGCCTCTCCAGTGTTCCCCGAATGCATGCGGCTTTAACACTGAATGTCGAGTTACTAACAATGTTCCTATATGCTATTGTCTCCCTGGCTATACAGGCGACCCTGATCGAGGGTGCTCGCTTACCACCACCCCTCTTCCTCCGCTTGTAGACAGTCCCTCTCCCACAACTACCCGGCCCTATCATCCACCTGTAACCTCATCTAGTCCTCCTCTTCCACCCCCTGAGTGCAAGGCTAACTCACATTGCTCCCCAAGCCGCACCTGTATCAACGAACGTTGTGTTGACCCCTGCATCGCTACGCACCCCTGTGCCATTGGGGCCGAGTGTACTGTCATCCGCCATCGGCCAATCTGCAAGTGTCCACCAGGGCTTCAAGGGAACCCACAAACTCGCTGCTTCCCCATTCCAACCACACCAAAACCTGACTGCTTGGCAGATGTGGACTGCCCGCAAGATAAGGCTTGTGCCGAGCGACGTTGTATCAATCCATGCAGGGTTGCCAGTCCCTGTTCGCACCTTGCAGAATGCACAGTTGTCTCTCACTTGCCACAATGCAGTTGTATTGTAGGTTATGTTGGGAATGGCTTCTACTGTGAGCTTTCCACCACCACATCTACCCCCAGACCCATCACACAACATCTTCCTCATACGACGATCAGACCAGGGGTGGCCACTCAGCCCCCGAGCCATGAAGTTGACTTTGACTGTTCTAAGGACTCTGACTGTCATGGTGACGAAATTTGCCAAAACTTTGAATGTGAGCGTGTGTGCAGTGTAACTAATCCGTGTCATGGCCGGACTGCAGCATGTAAAGGCATCAACCATCGGCCTTTGTGTCACTGTCTACCAGGATTCATTGGCAATCCATTTATAGAGTGCAAAGAGCCAGTTCCATCCACTCCCCCACCAGATTGCCTCTCAGACAGGGATTGCCCTTATACCAAGGCCTGTGCCCAGCAGGAATGCGTAAATCCTTGCATATCATCTAATCCTTGCTCGCCATATGCTGACTGTGTAACTCTCCAACATTTCCCTGTATGCACCTGTATGCTTGGCTTCACAGGTTCTGGGTATGTCTGTGACCGCCTTCCACCTATTGTTGAGAGGCCAACTCTGCCACCTGTGTCCCAACTTTCACCAATTGCTTTAACAACATCAACACAGCAGCCACTGGTAGAGTATCCTATTACAGAACAGAAGAGACCACAAACACTTAGGCCACCACCACCATTCCTGCCCTCACCACCCCCAATCACTGTTGGGTGTGAGAGCTCAGATGAGTGTCCATACAGTAACACCTGTATCAATAAACTGTGTGTGGATGTTTGCCAACAAGGCTACTGTGGAAGTAACGCAGACTGTATGATCCAACAATATAGACCAGTATGCACATGCCCATCAGGAACAACAGGAAATCCATTTGAGAGATGCATAGCTGTTGCAACGAGAAGACCCCCTACCACACTAAGCCCCATCATTGACACACACCGTTCCCCACCCCATATACCTGTGTTTGCTGTTGAGGGTCCCACTCATACTATACTTCCTCCATTGGCTGCCTCAGCCACTACCAGATCCCCAGAGAAACCTTACAAACAAACCACACCAATCCCTCTAACACCTTCTCCCATGATGGTTGGATGCAAGAGCAATGATGAATGTCCATTTGACACCACTTGCATCAACCGTTTGTGTGGTGACGTGTGTAGTCCTTCGCTGTGTGGTGATAGTGCAGAGTGCCATACACTTTCCAATCGGCCAACTTGTTTGTGTCCTCCTGGGACTACTGGAAATCCTACCATAAAATGCAGAGCCATACTAACAGAAGAACCATATACGCAACATGCACCATTAGCTGATAAACATCCAACCACTCCTCATTATCCAGTATTGCCCATTGCTGGTCCTTCTTCCACACTTCCTCCACCATTAGCTGCAGAAACAACAACTAGGTTGCCACTGCAGAAAATGCCAGAGGTACCTTTGCCCCCAATCATTCCACCAGTTGCAGTTGCATGTGAGAATAATGATGATTGCACCATGGATAACACATGCTACAATGAACTATGTTATGATGTCTGTTCTTTAGGTATATGTGGAGAAGATGCTGACTGTAGAATTACAGTACATCGGCCAGTGTGTACCTGTCCATCAGGCACCACTGGAGATCCCACTGTTCAGTGTACTGCCTTATTAATAGAGAGGCCAGTAATTATGCCACCAGCCACAGAGGTGTTACCTGTGAAAGAGGATGAATATATACATCCAATTACTCTGCCAGTTACCACAGGTTTGCCTCCAGTGGCTGAACATCCAACACCAAGGCCTGAATTGACTCCGGTGACTGAGTCACCACCACCACCACCTACACCTGGTCCTGTACCGGTGGGCTGTCGCAGCTCAAGTGAGTGTCCGTCAGATAACTCCTGTGTAAACAGACTTTGTTTAGATGTTTGTTATCCTGGAATATGCGGTGAAAATGCTGATTGTCACACATCTGAACACCGTCCAGCTTGCACATGTCCACCAGGAACCACTGGCAACCCAAATATTAAGTGTTCTGCACTGGCTCTAGATACAGTGCCAACACCTGCTCCTCCAGTTGCTGGTGATAAGATTCCTATTCCAGATCAAGCAGTCCATCCCATTGCAGATTACACAACCCCATTATATCCTCCGCTTGTAGAGAAGCCAACACGTCCACCTCCGGAACCACAGATAACACGACCTGATCCACCTCCTGTTATTCCTCCAGTTATTATTGCATGCGAGAACCACGATGACTGTGAGATGGGTAATTCTTGCATCAACATGTTGTGTTATGATGCGTGTAGCCTCAACTCCTGTGGAGAGGATGCCAATTGTAAAACAGTTAGTCATCGTCCAGTTTGTCTCTGTCCTCCAGGAACTACTGGTGACCCCCAGGTTGGATGCAAAGCAACTACTACTGAAAGGATACCAATTCCTTCACCAATAACAGACAGACCACCACAATACCCTGATATTACTTTACAGCCAGTTGTTGGACCATCTTCGGAACTTCCATATCCAGTAGCAGAGCATCCCACAAGTAGGCCTCCAGAACCTGTCACGACACGCAGGCCTCCAGTGCCCACTCCTCCACCAGTACCTATTGGATGTGAGAGCGTTGATGAATGTCCATTTGATAACTCTTGTGTTAATAGTTTATGTATGGACGTTTGTTATGTGGGACTGTGTGCTGAGAATGCTGAATGTCAGACTGTTGACCACACTCCTTCCTGCTTATGTCCACCGGGTACTACTGGCAACCCTACAGAGCGCTGCAGTGCTCTGGTGACTGAGAGACCTACCATAGTTTCACCTCTTGCAGAAAGGCCAGAACAGCCAGATGATACAACTGTCATTCCAGTGAAAGGTCCTACCAGTACACCAGTTGCTCCACTTACAGAGATGCCCACAAGGATGCCAGATAAATCACCACTTCCTCCCAGAAAACCATATCCAATAATTCCAACAGTCATTATTGCTTGTGAAAACAATGATGACTGTACCATGGACAATTCATGTATCAACAAGCTTTGTTATGATGTGTGTAATCTTGGTATATGTGGAGAAGATGCAGAATGTAAAATCAACAAGCATCGTCCAGTGTGTAGTTGTCCTCCAGGAACCACAGGCGATCCTTCACGGCATTGTGTGGCGTTGCTCACAGAAGAACTGATCACCCCTTATCCTCCTATGCCAGAAGCTGTACCAACCCAACCTGCTGACTTGGTATACCCAGCAACTGAACCAACAAGTCCTGGTCTACCTCCATTGACTGAACGCCCCACGACCAGACCTAGACCACCACCAGTAACACAGCCTCCGCCACTACCACCCACACCTGGTCCTCTGCCTGTTGGTTGTAAGAGCTCTAATGAGTGTCCATCGGATAACTCTTGTGTTAACAAACTTTGTATAGATGTTTGTTATCCTGGATTTTGTGGTGAAAATGCAGACTGTAAGACAGTGAAACACCGTCCTACTTGCTCATGTCCGTCAGGAACGGTTGGGAATCCAACGGTCAAGTGCTCAGCATTAGCAGTTGATGAACCACCTACACTATCTCCACCAATTATGGGGAAAGAACCATCATATCCAGCCATAATCATTCATCCAGTTGTGGGTACCTCAACCCCAACACTTCCTCCTCTAGTGGAGGAGTCATCACGTCGTCCTCCAGAACCACCAGTAATACGACCCCCTCCACCTCCAGTTCTTCCTACAGTCCTTATTGCATGTGAGAATAATGATGAATGTGACATGGGCAAATCTTGTATCAATATGTTGTGTTATGATGCTTGCAGCCTCAACTTCTGTGGGGAGGATGCTGAATGTAAAACAGTTAGTCATCGACCGGTATGTCTGTGTTCACCAGGAACAACTGGAGACCCCCAGGTCAGGTGCAAAGCAACTACTACTGAAAGGATACCAACTCATTCACCAATGACAGAAAGACCACCACAGTACCCCCATGTTACTTTACAGCCAGTTGTTGGACCATCTTCGGAACTTCCATATCCAGTAGCAGAGCATCCCACAAGTAGGCCTCCAGAACCTGTCACGACACGCAGGCCTCCAGTGCCCACTCCTCCACCAGTACCTATTGGATGTGAGAGCGTTGATGAATGTCCATTTGATAACTCCTGTGTCAATCGTTTATGTATGGACATTTGTCATGTTGGATTTTGTGCTGAGAATGCTGAATGCCAGACTATTGACCACAAACCATCTTGTGTATGTCCACCGGGTACTACTGGCAACCCTACAGAGCATTGCATTGCCCTGGTGACCGAAAAACCTATCACAGTGTCACCACTAGCAGAGAGACCAGACCAGCCAGATGATGCACCTATCTACCCAGTAGAAGGTCCTTCCAGTACTTCACTTCCTCCACTTAGTGAGATTCCCACAAGGAGACCTGCTGAACCACCTCTTCCTCCAAGGAAACCATCTCCAATACTCCCACCAATATATATTGCTTGTAAAAACAATGATGATTGCACAATGGATAATTCTTGCATTAACAATCTCTGTTATGATGTGTGCAGTCTTGGTTTTTGTGGGGATGATGCTGACTGTAAGATCGATAAACATCGTCCAGTTTGTAGCTGTCCTCCAGGTACTACAGGAGATCCTTCAAAACATTGTTGGTCCTTGCTCACAGAGAGACCTATCACCCCTTACCCTCCCATGCCAGAAACTGTGCCAACCGAGCCTGGTTACCCAGTACAACCTATAACTGAACCAACAAGTCCTGGTCTTCCTCCACTCACTGAGTACCCAACACCCAGACCTAGACCACCTCCAGTAACACAGCCACCACCACCACCCACACCTGGACCTCTGCCTGTTGGTTGTGAGACTTCTGATGAATGTCCATCTGATAACTCCTGTGTAAACCAACTGTGTCTTAATGTTTGTTACCCAGGAATTTGTGGTGAAAATGCAGACTGTCAAACAACTGGTCACCGCCCAGTTTGCTTATGTCCACCAGGAACTACTGGCAATGCAAATATCAAGTGCTCAGCACTGGCTGTAGACAGCCCACACACACCTGCTCCTCCCATTGCTGGGGATAAGCCTCCTGGTGAAGAGACAACAGTATATCCCATTGCAGGTCCCACAAGCCCAACCCCTCGACCTTTGGTGGAGGAGCCAACTAGTCCTCCTCCAGAGCCGCCAATTACAAGACCTCCTCCACCACCAGTTGTTCCTCCAATTCTTATTGCATGTGAAAATAATGATGACTGTGACATGGGCAATTCTTGCATCAACATGTTTTGTTATGATGCCTGCAGCCTCAACTTCTGTGGTGAAGATGCTTACTGTGACACAATTGGTCATCGACCAGTGTGTGTATGTCCTCCAGGAACTACTGGTGACCCCCAAATAGGGTGCAGAGCAACTACTACTGAAAGGATACCAACTCATTCACCAATGACGGAAAGACCACCACAATACCCTGATATCACTTTACAGCCAGTTGTTGGTCCATCTTCGGAACTTCCATATCCAGTAGCAGAGCATCCCACAAGTAGGCCTCCAGAACCTGTCACAACACGCAGGCCTCCAGTGCCCACTCCTCCACCAGTACCTGTTGGTTGTGAAAGTAATGACCATTGTCCTTTTGATAATACATGTGTAAATCGATATTGTCTTGACATGTGTTATCCCGGTTTATGTGGAAAGAATGCAGACTGCCAGACTCAGGGGCACAGACCATCTTGTGTATGTCCGCCAGGTACCACAGGCAACCCAACAGAGCACTGCACTGCTCATTTAACTGAAAGCCCTATCACAGTTTTACCTTTTGCAGAGAAACCAGATCAGCCTGATGATTCTACTATCATCCCGGTAAAAGGTCTTTCTAGTACACCACTTCCTCCCCTCGTAGAGATGCCCACAAGCAGACCTGCTGACCCTCCAGCACCTGCACCCCTGCCATACCCAATTATTCCCGATATTGCAATTGCTTGCCAGAACAGTGACGACTGCACTGTTGACAACTCTTGCATCAACAACTTATGCTATGACGTTTGCAGC
The DNA here is from genome assembly GCA_032361705.1 of Panulirus versicolor. Taxonomy (NCBI): domain Eukaryota; kingdom Metazoa; phylum Arthropoda; class Malacostraca; order Decapoda; family Palinuridae; genus Panulirus; species Panulirus versicolor. Next base: position 576,047 of record JAUUDZ010000008.1, on the reverse strand, counting down.
CTTGGTGTCTGTGGAGATGCCGCTGACTGTAAGGTAGACTACCATCGTCCAGTTTGTAGTTGTCCACCAGGCACAACAGGAGATCCCTCCCAGCTTTGCATGGCCTTACTCACAGAGAGTCCTTATGTGTCTCAGCCTCCCATTGCAGAAACAGCATCTATTCTTCCTGGTGACCAGTTGCGCCCAGTAACAGAGCCAGAAAGTCCTGGTTTGCCTCCCCTGATTGAACATCCATCTCCCAAACCGAAGCCTCCTCCTGTAATACAGCCAGTACTTCCACCCACACCTGGTCCTGTGCCTGTGGGTTGTGAGAGCTCTGTTGAGTGTCCGTCGGACAACTCTTGTGTAAACAAACTCTGTCTTGATGTATGTCATCCAGGATTTTGTGGTAAAAATGCTGACTGTCAGACAACTTATCACCGTCCTCTTTGCACATGTCCACCAGGAACCACTGGCAATCCAACTCTAAAGTGCTCAGCACTGGCTGCTGACACACAACCTACACCTGCCCCTCCAATTCCTGGAGATACACCTTCTATAATAGAGCCGACTGTTTATCCCATTGAAGGTCCCACTACCTCTAGACTTCCTCCATTGGTGGAGGAGCCAACACAACCCCCTACAGAACCCCCAATTTCTAGACCTCCTTTACTTCCCTTAATTCCATATATTCCCATTGCATGTGAAAATAATGATGATTGTGATTATGATAACACTTGCCTTAATATGCTATGCTATGATGCATGTCGTCTTGGGGTATGTGGTGAAGATGCTGAGTGCAGAACTGTTAGTCATAGACCTGTGTGTCTCTGTCCTCCTGGTACAACTGGAGATCCTCAAATGAAATGCAAAGCTTTACTTGCTGAAAGTTCAACAGTGTCTCCCATTGTAGAGGTGCCAACCACACCTCAGGAATCAATTCATCCAATTTCAGATACAGCCTCGAGACGCCCACCAATAGCAGAAACGCCCCAACCTAGACCTTCACAGCCGCCTATAACTCAGCCGACACCTGTTCCGTCAGCACCACCAGTCATAGTTGGCTGTGAGAGCAACAATCAGTGCAACTTCGACACCACCTGCATCAATCGTCTCTGCACGAATATATGTTATCCAGGACTGTGTGGTGAGAATGCTGATTGCCAGACAATTGGGCATCGACCACTGTGTTCATGTCCACCAGGCACTACTGGTAATCCCACTGAAAAGTGCAAGGCTTCAGCTTATGAAAAGCCTCAAACTGTTTCACCTTTAACAGTAAAGCCTGAAATTCCATATGAGCCTCCACCATATGCCCAGGCATCTACCACAACTAGACTTCCACCCTTGGTTGAAGACCCAACAACAAGGCCACCAACACTCCCACAGGTAACTCCTACACCACCCCCAATTGTCCCACCAATTGCTATAGCTTGTGAAAACAATGATGACTGCACCATGGATAACAACTGCATCAACAACCTATGTTATGACGTATGTAGCCTTGGTGTCTGTGGAGATGATGCTGAATGTAAGGTCGACAGGCATCGTCCAGTTTGCAAATGCCCACCAGGAACATCAGGAGACCCATTGCAAAAGTGCTCAGCATTGCTAACAGAGAAACCTGTCACTCCTCAATATCCCATGCCAGAAACAACACCTCTCCTGCCCCTTGAGCCAGTTTATCCAATAACAGCACCAACAAGTACTGGTCTGCCGCCTTTGGTTGAACAGTCCACACCCAGACCCATAACCTCTCCACCACAACAGGTGCCACCACCACCTCCCACACCTAGTCCTGTGCCTGTAGGTTGTGAAACCTCAGATGAATGTCCATCAGATAATAGCTGTGTAAACAAACTCTGCCTCGATGTTTGTTATCCAGGATTTTGTGGGGAAAATGCTGACTGTCAAACATCTGAACACCGTCCAACTTGCAGATGTCCACCAGGAACCACTGGCCATCCCAATATCAAGTGCTCAGCACTGGCTGTGTATACACCACCCACACCAGCTCCAATTGCTGGGGATAAGGTTCCCATGATAGACCCAACTGTCTATCCTATCGTAGGGTCCACAAGTGCAGGACCTCCTCCTATGGTGGAATATCCAACACGTCCCACTCAAGAGCCACCCGTTGTACGACCTCTTCCAGAAGTAATTATTCCAACTGTTCCTGTTGCTTGTCAAAACAATGATGAATGTTCCTTGGACAATTCATGCCTAAACAGCCTATGTTATGATGCATGCGGTCTTGGGGTTTGCGGTGAGGATGCCCATTGTAGGACCATGGATCACAGGCCAGTATGCTTGTGCCCACATGGAACAACAGGAGATCCACAAGTACAGTGCAAAGCTATAACAACAGAACAACCTGTCACAGTTCAACCCATTGCTGAACAGCCACAAGTTAGTGACATCCCAGTCCATATAGTAGCTGGTCCTACCACATCACCATCACCACCAATAGCAGAACTTCCACCTCCTCGACCAACTGAACCACCTGTAAAACAGCCTGCAGTTGTACCCACCCCACCACCTTATCCTGTTGGTTGTGAGAGTACTGATGAATGTCCCTTCGATAACAGCTGTATCAATCGCCTCTGCCTGGATGTATGTCATGTTGGATTTTGTGGGGAAAATGCTGATTGTAAGACTGTGGGACACCGACCAAAATGTTTATGCCCTCCTGGCACAACAGGCAATCCTACAGAGAAGTGTATAGCTCTAGCCACAGAGACCCCTGTGACTCATAAGCCCATGGTAGGTACATCAGTTTTGCCCTCTGATAAACCATACATTCCTGGGATAGGCACTTCCACTCCTACCCCACCACCTTTGGTTGAATTACCAACGACAAGACCTCCAGAGCCCACCAGTCCCAGGCCACCACCTCAACCAGTTACACCACCATTTATAATTGCTTGTGAGAACAATGATGATTGCACAATGGACAACTCTTGTATCAACAAGCTTTGTTATGATGTGTGTGTCCTTGGTGTTTGTGGAGATGATGCTGATTGTAAGGTCGACAGACATCGTCCAGTTTGTACCTGCCCACCAGGAACATCAGGAGATCCATTAGAGGCATGTATAGCCTTGCTCACAGAGAAACCTGTCACTCCTCAATATCCCATACCAGAAACTGAGCCTACTCGGCCAGGTGACCCAATATACCCAGTAACTGAGCCAACAAGTCCTGGTCTGCCTCCCTTAGTTGAAGAGCCAACTCCCAGACCCAGACCACCTCCTGTCATACAGACTGTGCCACCACCCACACCTGGTCCTTTGCCCGTGGGATGTGAGAGCTCTGAAGAGTGTCCATCTGATAACTCTTGTGTGAACAAACTTTGTCTAGACGTTTGCTATCCAGGCTTATGTGGCGAAAATGCTGACTGTCAAACAACAGGAAACCGTCCTCTTTGCTCGTGTCCACCAGGAACCACTGGCAACCCAACTATTAAGTGCTCAGCACTGGCTGTGTATACACCACCGACACCAGCTCCTCCAATTGCTGGGGATAAGGTTCCCATGATAGAACCAACTGTCTATCCTATTGTAGGTCCCACAAGTACTGGACCTCCACCTATGGTGGAATATCCAACACGTCCTACTCAAGAGCCACCAGTTGTACGACCTCCTCCACCAGTAATTGTTCCTGCAGTACCTATTGCTTGTGCAAATAATGATGATTGTGATACGGACAATTCTTGTTTGAACATGTTATGTTATGATGCTTGCAGTCTTGGAATATGTGGAAAAGATGCAGATTGTAAAACGGCAGATCACAGGCCAGTGTGCCTTTGTCCCCCTGGAACTACGGGAGATCCTCAAGAGAAATGCTCTGCTTTTGACACATTTGAAGTAGATACTTTCAGACCATTAGTCGATGGAGCATCGACCCCACCAGCTGAACCTGTCAAGCCAGTCGCGGGACCCACCTCAGCTACTCCACCTCCGCTTGTATCCCAGTATCCACCAAGACCTACTGAGGTTCCTGTCATTTTTGTGCCACCTGTGCCCACCCCAGCTCCTCTACCTGTTGGCTGCATCAGCAATGATGACTGCCCATATGATAATTCATGTGTGAATGAACTTTGCCTTGATGTTTGTTATCCAGGATTATGTGGTGAGAATGCAGACTGCAAGACAGAAGGGCACCGGCCTTCTTGTAAGTGTCCCCCAGGCACTACTGGCAATCCAACACGGGAGTGCACTGCTCTGGGTACTGAGGTGCCAGTTACGCCTCCACCACCGCTGGGTGAAAGCACTCCTTTCCCACCAACCAAACCCATTGTGCCTGGAGTAGGATCATCCTCCAGTAGACCTCCACCAATTGCTGAGAAGCCAACTTCAAGACCTCCTGAACCTCCATTACCAAGGCCTACACTACCTCCAATTTTACCAGTTGTTGTTATAGCTTGTAAAAACAACGATGAGTGTCCCACTGACAACTCATGCCTCAACCACATATGTTATGATGCTTGTGCTCTGGGCATTTGTGGTGACACTGCTGACTGCAGGATCAGTAACCACCGACCTGTGTGCAGCTGCCCTCCTGGCACAACTGGCATCCCTACGGAGGGCTGCCTAGCACTGCTAGTTGAACAGACCACAGTGCTTGCGCCCATCACGGAAACCCCAGCATCACAGCCAGATCAGCCAGTCATACCAGTGTCCCAACCAACATCCACCTCTCAACCACCAGTGGGTGAAGAACCCACACCTAGACCAACTTTACCACCTGTTGTCAGGCCTCCGCCTCCTCCCACAGCTCCACCTCTGCCAGTTGGATGTGAGAGTTCAGATAATTGCCCATATGACAACTCATGTGTCAATGAGCTGTGTCTAGATGTGTGTCACCCAGGCTTGTGTGGTGAAAATGCAGATTGTCAGACTGAAGCACATAAGATTGTTTGCAAATGTCCACCAGGAACAACAGGAAATCCTACTTTAAAATGTTCAGCATTGGCAGTACTTGAAACCCCTACTGTAGCCCCTCCCATAAGTGAGGATAAGACTTCCCCACCAGACGAGACACCACGACCCATAGCATATCCATCCTCCCCATCTCCTCCACCCATAGCTGAGCTTCCCACCTCCCGCCCTCCACATCCACCACTACCTACTACTCTACCTCCACCCATTGTTCCTCCTGTGATCATTGCCTGTGAGAACAATGATGACTGTGCCTTGGACAACTCCTGCATCAATCTCTTATGCTACGGTGTTTGCTCTCTTGGGATTTGTGGAGAAAATGCCAACTGCCAAACCTTTAAGCACCGACCTGTATGTGTGTGTCCTCCAGGCACCACAGGTGATCCACAGGTCAGTTGCTCAGCACTGTTAGTGGAGATGCCCCTCACTCCTATGCCACCCATTGGGGAGACGGATAAGCACCCAAAGGAACCCATCATCCCTGTATCAGGTCCCACAACACCAGAACTGCCTCCCATGACAGAGACACTGCCACCCAAGGTTGAGCCAATATCAGTGACCCAGCCATCATTGCCTACGACTGAAGCCCCACTACCTGTTGGGTGTGCAACCAACACAGAGTGTGCCCTCGACGAAAAGTGTTATAATAGTCTGTGTGCCAAGGCATGCAGCATTCTACCATGTGAAACCAATTCTGATTGTATTGCTGAGATGCATGAAGCTGTCTGTACTCCAGTGGCACCCGAGTGGCAACCTGAGTGTATTGTTGACCAAGATTGCTTCACAAGCCAGTTCTGCATTAGTAATGTTTGCAAGGATATTTGCTTTACTAGTAATCCATGTGCCCCCATGGCTATCTGTACAGCTGAGAACCACCATCCTCTCTGCAACTGCCCACCAGGTTACATAGGCAATCCCTTCGTTTCATGCCAGCGCCCAGAACCTCCATCTCCTCAGGAACCCCCTGAGCGCCCAGATTGCCTCGTTGACAAGGACTGCCCTTATCACCAGGCCTGTATCAACCAGCAGTGCCTCGACCCCTGCCTGCATAAGAACGTCTGTGGCTTCAACGCTGAATGTACCGTCACTATCCATACACCCATATGTATGTGTCGTCCAGGTCACACTGGTAACCCATACACCCGATGCTATCCACTCTCCACCCCTGCCCCTACCACCCCTCCACCGCCAGTCCTCAAACCTCAGTGTACTAGAAATGAGGACTGCCCTGATGACCGTGCCTGCTACAATGGCAACTGCCAGAATCCATGTTTGGTGGCCAACCTCTGTGCCCCCACAGCTCTCTGCGATGCCATCAGGCATCGCGCCGTCTGTTCTTGTCCTGCAGGCATGACCGGTGATCCCTTCCTTCAGTGCACCACCAGTAAGATGTTTAGTGGCTTGTCTCTTCTTCATATTTCTTGTTCACGCATGTCAGAGCACGATGCATGTTTTTCTCCTTGTGCCTGTCATTATTTTATTTAGTATAAGCTTAAGCATATTCAGAGATTGCATTGTTCAGTTCTGCATCACAAAGCCTGCATCGTACGAACTGCATCGTCCACACCTATAAACTGCATCTTAAACTGTTTGCATCAGTGAGTCTTGCATTGTTCAGCATTGGTAAACTATATTTAAGTTTTTTCTCCTCTAAATTTTTTTATGTGAAAATATATAACACACACACACACACATATATATATATATATATAATACTGATAAGGATTGATCCAAGGTACACCAATGCTCTTATTTAACCAGGATTTCCTTAACCAAAGTAATATACATATAGTTCATATTTGTGTCTGTTTGGTGGAAAGGCTATCCTGGGTAAGGGGACTGTTGGAGTTGTCCCTTTAGTACCTCATTTCTAACACCCTGTTTCCTCAATGCAGCTGAAGTCATTACACCTCAGCCTCAGTGCTTTGTGGATGACGACTGCAGTGATGCCTTAGCCTGTATCGATCAGCAGTGCCGGGACCCATGTCTCATATATGACAATTGTGCCCCCAATGCTGAGTGTCATGTCATTCGTCACAGAGCCGTTTGCTCATGCCCAGATGGTTTTGTTGGTGACCCCAATATCCAGTGTTTAGTGGGTAAGGTCTTCGCACTATTTTAAGTAGGTTAGAGAAAAAATTAATATTTTAAATCTTTTCATAAAAAGTTTCAAAAATTGCACACAATAATTAAATTATGATTTGATTTTAGCTGTTTTGTGAGGTATGTAACATTTTATCAAGCAAGGTGTTTCTGTTAAATGTAATTTTGAATATGTGTGTGACCACATTTCTCTCTCTCTTTCATTAGATTAGTATTGTTTTGCCATTAAGTTAGAATCATTGACATGCTTGTTTCTTTTTATAAAATATTTGTGTTATTTTTACATGACCTTTCTGTTCATTAAACAAGAATGTGCTGACTGAGAATATTTGTAGCTTATGATGACAAAAATAAGCAACTTCATGTAACTATAAAGACTAATGACTGTAGATATTATTTAGAAACATGATTGTATATATATATGTAGAAAACAGTTTCAAGTATTAGTAGCAATCAGTTACTGTAAATATTTTTGCTGTAGCCACTAACTAATATTTATTGCAACTATTGGTTGTAAATATATGTATCAACCACTGACTGTAGTATTAGGAACTGTCAATGACTGTGTGTGTAGCAACCAATGACTGTTGTGTTTACTATTATCTGTGTGTAATAATCACTGCCTATATATCACTTGACATACATGTATGCCAACCAGTGACAGATTAGATACATACTTCAGTACTGACTACAGTGATATAACTGAGGTAATACATTGTGCTAATTTTAGCAATTATTACTTGAATTTTCTTTCCTTCATCAGTCATCAACTTGCAATTTCATGGACATGGTGTACTTCAGTTTATAAAACATAAAGTTTCAGACTCGATATACCTATGTGTAGTGTAAGATTTTCACTCATCTGTCAACCTTATGCACTTTCACACACTCATTACACTCAAGTTTCCCCTGTGCATTTTCAGTCCAAAATATGTGCTTTACTTTAGGGTGTGTGTTTGTGTACATACATAGGAGTAAAAACAAGATACTTTATTACAAGATAAGAGATGAGGCAACATAACTGTAAAACTGTCTCCCCATAACATTTAAATACCTATCACATACACTTGAGGTTAATGCAGATAGTAGACCAAAATTCAAGTAGTTTGATAAAGAAAGTTCAGAAGATAGGACCCAACAAGAGTAAAACTCTCTCCCAGTATATTACAAATTGGTAAGTACATTAGAACTCCACAAGAATAAAACTTTCTCCCTATACATTACAAATAGGTAATTACACTCGCACACATACACACGCAGATTTTTCACATTCACATACACAGGTAAGTACTTTGTCACTTGGCCAAGGAATAACACTGACTCGTACACTTGGATTACCCACAGCTGGATGCCGCTCCAACTCAGACTGTCCGGTGCTCCAGGCCTGTATTAACAGGGACTGTGATGACCCTTGTGAGTATGAGAAGTGTGGTATCAACGCCGAGTGTCGAGTCGCCAATCAGCGAGCCCAGTGTTACTGCCCAGAGAGATTCTTGGTAGGTCCCTTATCTGCTGCTGAGTATCATGGTGTTTCCACCAGCTTTTCCTACTGTCCTAAGAGGGTCTTTGTGAGCTCCCAAACTGTCGCTTCTTTGAGAAAGTCTTGGTAATAGCCAAGTTTTTCATGTTACATCAGAAGATGCTTAATAAGTTCTTCAGCCATTGTTATTTTTCCCTTTTAGATTTTAAGTAAGTGCCCAAGCTTTGCTGCTTAAGGTTGGTTGGTTACTTAGGCTTGTAACCTATCAGCTGCCAGGGTCATTAAGGATGTCAGCATCAAGTTGTAACCACCATTCAAAAAATATACAACACTTTCTGAGACCACATACAGTCACTTTGTATTTGGCCCTGTTGCTGCTCAGAGAGATTTTTAGGAAATACCCAGAGTATTGATGCTCTGAAGGGTCCTTGATAGGTACCCAGATTTCTTCTGTCCAGAAAAATATTTAAGGTCCCAGGCTCTTCTCCCCTGAGAGTATTTTAGTAAGTACCCATACCCCTCTGCTGTACTGATGAGTTTAGTAAATATTGACGCTGTATGCAGCTCTTTAAGGGCCTTGATGAATACATCAAACTGTTGCTGTAAAAAGGGTCTCTATATATGTACTGGTATCAAAACTCTGTTGTGTGCTGCACAGAGAAAATTTTATGAAGCACCTTAACTGCTGCTGTTGATTTGATACGTTCTTCGAGTCCAGGACTCTACCTTAACAACGATTAATTCTCAAGCCCAGGGTCTTGGTAATTACACACAGATTGCTGTTGCTATTGCAGCAAAAGGTTCTTGATAATTTCCCTTGCTTCTGTTTTTCTGAGAGGCTTTTAGGAAAGTACTCAAAGTGCTGTTGCTTGTATATGTTTACAGACTCTGCCACTGTCCATGCAAAGTTATATCAAGTTTGCAGGTACTGCTGTCGCTGCTTTAAGAGGTTCTTCGTTTGTATCCAGCTATGTTGCTGGTGTGTGTAGTTTTTCTTGTATAATGTACCCCAAAGTTTCCACATCCACAAAAGGTTCATAATTTGAGATTATTGCATTTATTAATTTTTTCTATTTCCCTCATTGTGTTATTCATGAATGGCTTATGCCTGATATCTGTAGAGAACTACATAAAAGAATGCCACCATTGAAGCTTTAGTGATGGAGAAATATACATTAATAATTTAATTTCCTGCCTTGCTTTGTTAGTAATATATATTTATGTAGGAATATTATTAGTAGCATTGTGTAGCATCATGAATTACTCAATATTATTTTTCTTACTGAGTCGGGAGGATTAGCAGTACTGCACAGTGACATGAACTTTGTTTCTCATGTAGGGTGATCCATATGTTCGTTGTGAGCAACCAGAGTGCAACAGTGACATTGAATGCCCCTCTTGGTTAGCTTGCATCACTCAAGAATGCAAAAACCCATGCAACTGTGGACCTGGTGCAGAGTGCCGTGTTGTTAACCACCGGCCACAGTGCACCTGCCCTCCCGGCTATATGGGAGATGCATACATTGAGTGTATCCCTAGTGAGTGTTCTCCTTTCTTTTGTTGTCAACTTTATAGTTCTATATGAAAGACATGCCAACTATAGACTCGAAAAATGAAGGTTTTGGTTCATTTAGTGAGTTGAGGCTCAGTTTTTCAAGATATATCTTTCACACCCGTTAAAGGAAGCTGAATATTATATCCATGATAACCCAAACTGTTGCAGAACCACAACCACCTCATGAGTGCCAGACAGATGGTGAATGCCCCAGCAAACTTGCATGCTTCAGTGGGCATTGTGAAGATCCATGCCAAGTTATCAACCCATGTGGCACCAATGCTAACTGCAAAGTTATTGACACTTTACCCTTCAGAACCATGACATGCGAGTGTTTGCCCGGCTTTGGTGGCAATGCTTACATCGAGTGCACACCACGTAAGATTTTAAATGAGAATGTTGTAGTCTTGTGCAAGCTTTTAAGTCAATATCAGTAGTGAAATTTAACATTTATGTGTCTCTTCACGTTGATGTTTTGTTTTACCAATAAATTTGCAAAAAAATTTTTTTATAATCTGAAAGGACAGAAAACATGAACAGCATATATATATATATATATATATATATATATATATATTTTTAATTTTATTTTGCTTTGTCGCTGTCTCATACGGTAGCGAGGTAGCGTAA
>JAUUDZ010000008.1:523616-534608 GCA_032361705.1 Panulirus versicolor | reverse complement strand
ATATCAAGCTTCAATTTCTTAACCAATCTGAAAGAAAAAAAAGTGTAGACATTGAAATTACAGTCAACAAAATAATTCTGAATCTTATTCTACATATAGACCACAAGAATTAAAGAAATATTGAGGGTACTGTGGTTTGCTTCTACAACAAAAGATCCTTTTAGTATCTAAATCTATAATCTGTTTCTAAGTAAAAATTCTTTACAATCTTCAAACCCATACTTCAAATAAAATGCACCCAATTATTTCTAACTACCTACGACTGCAAAATTTCACAATTGGTCTTTTAAATTATTGTGTGGATGAATCACATCATGGTGATAATGGTGCAAAGAATTTTATGAAAACTGTAAAAATTTTCTTATAACTAATATACTTGTACTAACAAGACAAAACATTTAAGCACCAAAAGCAAGTTATATTCTGGAGCTTATGACATGGTAATCATGCTGTAACATCAATCAGCTAGATGAAAAAACTGATTACAGAGAGAAAAAAGTAAAAATTCTATAAGAATGTGCTAAATGAAGTAGTCTCACCTTTGCTGTTGGCTCCCACACTTCCTTGAGTATACGCTGTTGTGATCCGTACCAGAATAGCTAGGGTACGGCAAGAAGAGAACCATTGATAAGCTACACAAAAATAATCAAAATGCAAAAACCACCTGCAACAGAATCAAATCTGGCAACCAGGCTCTTAGCAAATCTGTGTAATTCTTTTTTGCTTGTTGTCATGACATTTAGTACTAAACTTATGCATTAACAAGATATCAATATGAGTTGGCACATGCTCTAAACAGCCTTGTTGCCAAAAAAAAAAAAAAAAAAAAAAAAAAAAAAAAAGAGAGAGAGAAAAAGAGGTTCATGTACTACAAACCCCAAGCTAGTCAGTTCTGGCTCAGTCCTCTATTTGGATAGTGGAAATATAAAGGGGAGTTACTATGGCAAAAGATACTTCCATAGTACAACAATGTATTACACAGTTAAAGACGATATGAAACATGCAAACAACATACAGCAAGGCCTCAAATTAAGACAAGTCACATTCCTGCACAACCTGTTGCAAGTCAAATCCACTGTAAATCAAACCATAAAAACCTAAGTTACATGGGAATTACATTACTGACCAAATTTTTTCCAATGTAATTCATATGGATGGATTATTCTGTACCTGAATAAACTTAGATTACCACCCATATACTGTACCACACTCTGTCTATATCTCTGATGCCTGTTCCCTTCAGGAACTCCCTCTAAGGGGTGGCCACTGGTAGAGGGCAACTCCAGCACAGTGGTTTCAGAATGTTCCTACTGAATACTTCTACTTAACTTGTCTATCTAATGTTCCAACCTATTACTTTTACCTGCTACTCCCACCTAATATTACTACCTACTTCTACATAATGCTCCTATCTAATGTTTCTATCTACTACTTCTATCAATTCCTCCCACCATTCAGCCAAAAAGCTGGGCTAGTGCATAGCACTCACTGCAGGAAAATCTAGAGTTACGAAGAGTGAGTTGTAAATTTAGTGTCCTCAAGTGTTATGTGAGACAAAGAGAGACTGCATGTTTGTGGATAGAATGCCAGCAGTCCACATGTGGGTGAAACATAAAAGAAATGACAGCTACCTGGGTCAGAGGAGTGCAAGTCGACAACCATGATGTGCTGGCTCACTAGGCAGCCGTCACTAACCCTTCTGATACCCAGGTAGTTAATACCAGCTGGTGGCTGCTTACCAACTACTACCTACAATCTGTCATGACATGATTTAGATGATATCTGAAGAAAGCTCATGGAAAAAATACTGCATTGAAACATAGTGGTGTGGGGTTCGGCACTGCTTAAGTAAGATGGGGTAGACTAAAAGTTACTAGAAGGGAAAACACCTACAAATACCTATAATTTGTCATGAAAGCAAAGCAAATGCTAGGCACTCAACACACAACGTGCATGTTGTATAACTCTGTTTCTCTCAACCACCACCCTCTTCACTGTTATAAATCTTGCTGATTGTAGTTGTCTATATGAGAGAGAGACATCAGGGATATCTACATCACCCTTCAAATAATGATTCAATAAATGTTGGCATATCAGTGGGAATGCAGACAATTTTTAACAGACTTACCCAAAAAGAAAATGGTGTTGAAAGCTTGAGGTGGTGGTGCAATGAAATACAAGTTAATGGGAGGGAGAGGGAGGGTGCTATAGTGGCTTGTCAACCCCCTGAATCATCTGATCCAGCAACTGCTTCAACTGGAGGATATCTAGAATTACTGAAATATCTGCACTTACAGAGGATGCAATAAGTAAAGAGGTATCTCTGAGCACAAATGGGTGCATTTTGCCAGTTGCTGGGATTTTGCTGTGACGTAATTAAAGTATACATGAATAATAAACTTTATTGCTAAACAAAAATATTCTTTTGAACCTAAAATATACAGACAAAAATTTCATATTTTTCCGGTTTGTCACAAACTGAAGTACAGTGTCATAAGTCAATACAATGCACTCTACTTCTAAAGTGTCACAGGTTTAAAATGTCACAACTCAAAATGTCATAACTTGAAGCCTTGCTGTAATTATTTGTCACAAATTTAGCTATTCTAATAGGTTAGTCTTTAAAAAGCCATATCTTCTTATTTAATGCATAGTTTCACTAAACAGCAAACAATCATATACTACGCCAAATCATTACACAGAATGCAACATTTACATTCCTCACAATGCATGAAAACATAAAGGCTGTATTGAATTTTTTGGATAGCCTCATTCTTTAAATATATATGTAACATGTTACTATACCCTGAGATTATGCTACCTAGCTGGAAGGATATTCACTAGAATGTACAAAATATAATCAACCATATATCATTACAATAAAGAAATTAAAAAGTATTCTTCAACTGTAATATTACTTTTCTACATTAAAAGCTCCATTTAAAAAATACAGGTAACAAAAGCAATTATTAGAACAAAAACTAGGTGATCTCAAATCTTACATCTTTACTGTCCTGGAGTTTTAAGAGCTCCTGACACAAAATCCTATGCAGAGGCAAAATTAAGCATGAAATTTCTGTGTTTGGATAAAAAAAAAAAAAAGTATGGTAAAGCTCTGAAGAAGTGACAAAGTCAGATAAAAGCAAGGAGATTCATGAGAATGGGTTATAAAACAAAATATATAGGAAAATTTATGTAACAACTACTTATGAAACAACCAAAACCCAAAAGCAAAATACCACTCTGAAGGCAGAAAGATAGTTCAGCGTGTGTCTCAGACACAAAAAGCTTAAGTGACATTGGTTGAAAAGCTGTTTCGTGTAACATCAAAACTAATCCATAAATAATCTAAGATAAAGCAAATACATAAAACAGTTAAGGGGTAATCGTCTTTTCTTATGTAACTTAGCAATACTCAACTGGGTAAACAACATATAAGGGTATACACAATATTGTCTAAATATCTAATGATGCCATAATATATGTAGCTCAGACATGGAAGGAAAAAATCCTTGTCAGGAAAGGAACCCAAGATATCCTATACTTGTGAGTTAATAACTCATAAAGCATGGAAGGGATAACATAAATGGCATGGTCTGAGAGTCAATGAGTATGTTTCTGGAAAATTAATATGAATGTAAATGATGAAATATGATAGAATTCAAATAAGCTGAACGCAAATTTGATAGTACTGAAGTAAGCATAAAACTGTTCCTGGAAAAATGGAAGAAATAATGCTACCCTTATATTTCCTGCATATCAATGAAAGCAAGTATGGTGAGAATGGAGGGTGGAAACCCTCTCCTCCTGTAACATAATCTGTTCCTAATACTACCTCACAGAAGTGGGAATGGCCAGCAAGTGCACTATGGGAAATAAAAAGATATTTGACAGTGACAGATGAAGAGAAAATAGTGTGACTTTAAAGGTCTAAATATCTAGGTAACACATTAACCCAATGATGACGTACCATATATATGGCATGGGATGACCCCAGTAATTGACTATGAGTGTTGTATGCAATCTGGGGCACTTTTTCCATTTGTAGGGAGTTTATGGATTTTATAGTACCTTCTGATATTCATAAATATGTTTTATATCCTCTTACAGGCAGATGTGGGCCTGTGGTGATTGCTGGACTGTATAGAGCAAAATACGATGCTTGTTTACATTCAGTCAGCTATGTGGCATCATTGTAAAGGAAGGGGACATTTATCTCTTGTATTTTCTCTATAAACTACAACTGAGAATTTTGGGGAAGTATATCAAAAGTTCAAATGAAAAAGCAATAAAAATGCAATTATATAAATTCAATCTTTTTGTATGATAAACGAAGCTCTTTGGAAACTGGCACAAAATTTAATCATGCACATAAAGGATTAAGGAAGAAACTTGTAAAAAAAAGATGTAAAAAGTTATTTTATAGTATACATATGTTGGATGAATGGAAGAGAATGAATGAGGGCATGGTGAGTGCAGACAACATACATAAATTTAGGAATTTTGTATGATAGCAAAAAAAATTCAAGGAATGGGGACCCACAAGCATAAAGCTCCTGTGCCGTGAAGTATAAACAAGTTATTAAACCTATACAGAGGGAAGTGAGGGGGTGACCTGATCTCATCCTTTACGTTTTTAAAACAAGTAAAAAATGTGGATAGTAAACAGGTCTTTGAGAGATGTAGGGATACAGCAACCATGGGAAATATTGTAAAATTGAGAAACTTGTTAAAATGGATATAAATAAGTACTTTCATAGGCAAATATTAGAACTGCATTGAAATTCATGGATAAGTAAATAAAGTATTCTTCATGGTGTTAAAAACAGAATGTGCCTCTCTAGTTTGATTGCCATATCTAAAGAGGCATAAGAGCTAATAGAAAAGGTCCAGGGAAGAGGAACAAAGATGGTACCAGACTGAAGAGAGCAAAGTTACAGGGAAAGGACAGAGGCCTCAAATCTGTCAACCTTAGAAGATAGAAGATTGGGTCATAACCTGATACAAACTTTAAGCTTTTAAAACAGCTTGATGCACAGACAGTGACAACTTTAAAAGATGTAGGGCCAGAAAAACAAGAGGACACACCATGAAATTAGGAAAGGAACTTGTTAAAAAGAGATGTGACAAAGTACTTTTATGGTAAGAGAGTGATAAAATATTGGAAAAAATGAATGTACTTCTACGATAAGAGAGAGGTAAAAGACTGGAGCAAAATGAACAAACACATGGTAAATATATATACAGCTTACATAAGTCTAAAAAGTTGTATGATGGTATGGAATGGACAACAGATGGTTTCCCAAGAGTAAAAAAACTCCCCCCATGTCCAGTACAAATACATAATTATACAAAGCATGTAATGATTATAGCACTACAAGAAAGGAAAACAAAGAGACTTTGAAAAATGTAGTAGACTATTGTAGACAAGTTGGGTGAAAATCCAAAAATCAAGCAAAAAATTTGTTAGAAAAGATGTACAGAACTTTTATAGTACACGAATGGTAGATAAATGCAATAAACTGAAAGAGGACATGGTCAATGCAGACATTATACAAATATCTAAAAGGTCATATGACAGTAGAAGGAGTCCCACAAGTGTTAAACTCCCTCCCCATCAAGCACAAATAACTAATTACAATCATAAAAGCTTGCTTGGTCTACCATCTTGTCTAATGCTGTATGTCTATGTTTAATCCATGTTGTGCAACCTGGCTGATCTAGTAAAATAAGAACTCAGTTTAACTATTTCTGAAGTCTTGGGTCTTCCCATGGCAGTTCTTACATTTTCTAACTTTGCTGTGTGTACAGCAGCACTAGTTTTATATCGATTTACTTCGCAAATTCAACAAAGTTTGATATTCAAGCTAAGTTAGGAGAACAGGCCTTCTAATGTCATACTGATGTGTGTTCTATATTGTATATTTCTTTTTATTATCATTATATAGCCCATAGAGACTCTTTAGCTGTGGCCATCCCCTCAAGGAAGTTCTCAAAGGGAACAGGTGTCAGCTATAGACAGACAGAATAGATATAACCCAGACTTCTTTTATGGGGCTTCTGCAGCTCTTAGGCTGTTCCAGTTAGGATTAAGGAAATGAAAGACTAAAGCTCAAATGGAATGAAAAGTTCCTTGAAAAGAATGCATTTGTTTTCATACACTGACTGTGTTACACCCTCACACCAGATGACTTCACTCACAGGTGGACTCTCGTAACACCTAGTATATCTTCTATGTCTACACTTAAATGTATAGTTGTAAAAAATTCAATCAGTCCCAGTAAATCAGAGGTTTTTGAGGAATGACCAAGCAAGAGGTTATGTGGGTTGTAAGGGTATGAATAAAGGAATCAGCTGAAAAATACTAAGGCTGAGCTATGTGTATATTTTTTGAGTGAATGGGTTGGGGAATCCACTCTTCACCCAAGTGAGGTCTTCATAATGTTAACTCAATTCATGAAAGTGTGCAAGAGTGAAATGCTGAGAGTTAGCTGTGGGAAAAGGTAATGACTGGATTATCTTGAAGTAAAGTAGTAAATAATACATAATACACATAAGGAAAATAAAATTCCTAAAATATATAAAAATACCACCAAATCAGGTTGGATTTTTGGGCTACGTGTATATATTGTTATCAGTAAGACAAGACCATTCTCCGAATTTTCAGAATTTAGGCACAGGGTTCCTACTTGTAAGAAAGTGTAGACATCAGTGACTATTCTCAAACAAAGCACCATTTATTTCATTTCCAGTAGAAAGATACATTTTAAGTAGAAAATCCTGGGCATTGCTGGATAACAAATCTTTTAGGATACTACAAAAATAACAAAAGCAACACATGAAAAACAGCAGTCATTTAACACATAAACAGCAGTCATCAAAAATGCAAAGAAAACATGAAAATTCTCCATGTAGTCATTTATGCAATGTCAAGGTAAAATAAAATAAATATCACCATCAAGAATGTTACTGATATCCTAAAGTTCTTCTAATTTCTTACTGCAAAAACTTGAATTGCAATGACCTATGGTGAAATCCATGCTACTATATTTGCTTTTTTGAGTTCTAAAACACTGTCTTTGACACTTACATCATTTCTCCTACATGAGTCAAATGAACGTTCAGAGCAGACACTGGATGTCTCACTGTCATTGTCAGACTGGTCCTCGAATGCTTTGGTGTACATCTTTCTGTTGGGAGAACGCTGTGTGCGGAGACATGGTTAATACTCCAGATGCAGGAGGCAAAAGGCTTTTACTTAAAGCAGTAAACTTTAAAATGAGATAAATGAATATGTAAGCCTTTTAGTATCATGTCATTAAAAATCAATATTCAGTATTACCTAATTCACTCCTAATATCCAGTAGCAGAAACACAAATGTTAACAAAATATATATAAAATAAAACATACACATTTGGAGAATATTACTGGAGACAAATTGGCTGTTGGCAAATATTAGAATAGCATTCAAGCTGTTCACATTCTACATAAGGTCAAAACTAGAATGTGTTTTTAAGTCAGGTAATCACACCTAATGATGCACAAGGAGCTAAGAGAGATGGTTCAGAGGACAGCAATACAGATGGTACCAAAATTAAGATAAATGAATTACAAGGAATACTTTGAGGTGGTTTGGACATATACATACACAGACATATACATAAATACAAATGTACATGTTCATACTTGCTTGCCTTCATCCATTCCCATTGCTACCCCGTCCCACAGGAAACAGCATCGCTACCCCCTGCTTCAGATAGTTAGTGCCAGAAAAACAGACAAAAAAGGCCACATTCATTCACACTCAGTCTCTAGCTGTCATGCGTAATGCACTGAAACCACACCTCCCTATCCACACCTAGGCCCCACAGACCTTTCCATGGTTTACCCCTGACGTTTCACATGCCCTGGTTCAGTCCACTGACAGCACATTGACCCCGGTATACCACATTGTTCCAAATCACTCTCTTCCTTGCACGCCTCACACCCACCTGTATGTTCCGGTTCCGATCACTCAAAATCTTTCTCACTCCATCCTTCCACTTCCAGTTTGGTCTTCCAATTCTCACTTTTCCCTCCACCTCTGACACATATATCCCCTTTGTCAATCTTTCCTCACTCATTCTCTCCATATGTTCATTACTTGCTCAATCAAACCACCTCACACCACATATTGTCCTCAAACATTTCCAACACATCCACCCTCTTCCGTAAAACCCTATCTATGTCCCATGCCTCACAACCATATAAAATTGCTGGAACTACTATTCCTTCAAACATATCCATTTATGCTCTCCGAGATAATGTTCTCTGTTTCCACACATTCTTCATCACTACAAGAACCTTCACCCCCTCCCCCACCCTGTGACTCACTTCTGCTTCCATGGTTCCATTTGCTACTAAGTCCACTCCCATATATCTAAAACACTTCACTTACTCCAATTTTCATCCAATCAAACTTACATCCCAATTCACGTGTCCTTAAAACATACTGAACCTAATAACCTTGCTCTTATTCACTTTTACTCTCAACTTTCTCCTTTCACACACTTTTCCAAATTCAGTCACCAACATTTGCAGTTTTTCACTCAAATCAACCACTAGAGCTGTATCATTGGCTAGTTTTTCACTCGAATCAGCCATGAGAGCTGTATCATTGGCTAACAACAGCTGCCTCACTTTCCGAGACCTCTCTTCCCCAACAGACTGCATACTCGCCCCTCTCTCCAAAACTCTTGCATTTACCTCACTAACCACCCCATCCATAAACAAATTAAACAACCATGGGAACATCACACACCCCTGCCAATGACCGACATTCACTGGGAAAACCAATCACTCTCCTATCTTCCTACTCGTACACATGCCTTACATCCTTAATAAAAACTTTTCACTGCTTCCAGCAACTTACCTCCTACACCATATACCCTTAAGACCTTCCACAAAGCATCTCTATCAACCCTATAATATGCCTTCTCCAGATCCATAAATGCTATATACAAATCCATCTGTTTTTCTAGGTATTTCTCACTCACATTCTTCAGAGCAAACACCTGATCCACACATCCTCTATCACTTCTGAAACCACACTGCCCTTTCCTAGTCTGATGCTCTGTACATGCCTTCACTCTCTGAATCAAAAGCCTCCCATATAATTTCCGAAGAATACTCAAGAGATGTATGCCTGTGTAGTTTGAACACTCACCTTTATCCTCTCTGCCTATGTACAATGGCACTATGCATGCATTCCACTAATCCTCAGGCACTTCACCATGGTCCATACATACACTGAATATTCTTACCAACCAATCAACAACATAGTCATCCCCTTTTTAATAAATTCTACTGCAATACCATCCAAACCTGCCACCACGCAGGTTTTCACCTTCCGTAAAGGCCTAGAGGTCTTAAATTTGCCCACCTTGAAAGAAATATGAGGGATGACCTGATCACAACCTTTAAGGTTTTCAAACAAGATCAATGAGAGAGAAAGCAAACAGTTCTTCAAGATATGAAGGGATAGAACATCCAAAAGATTTAACATGAACTTCAGGGAGAAACTTGTTAAAAAAGATGTACATAAGTAACCTTTAATGGTATGACTGGTGGACAAGTACAATAATATGACTTAAGACATAGTTAATGCAGACATCATGCAGACGTTCAGAATTGTATGATATGAAAACACTCAAGAGATGGGATCCCTCGAGCATAAACTCCCTTCCCAAATAGTACGAAGAGATTACTTCAAGTAGGTATTTGTACTAAGAGATTTCTTCAAGTAGGTATTTGTATACACAAACACACACACACACTGAAAGTATTGTATACAAAAACTGATCGATTAGCAGTAAATGGTAATGAACTGGGATTCAAGTACCATACTGGGAAAGTGCACCTGATGTTGGAAGTCGTGGAAACAAAGTCTACTAAAATAAGAAAAATCTTATTGGTTCTGCCTAGAAGAATCATGATAGCAAAGAAAGAAAGACAAGGCAGAGGAGTGGAAGGACTGGCCCTCTTAATATGGTACTATCATTAAGTTTCAGGAAATTGTGGAAGATCACCCAGTCAGACAATACATAATGGGAAGATTAATTTTCCAATGAATCTAACAATACAAAACAAATGTACAGTTTCATTAATGAAGGAACAATCAATATGGTACAGGAAAAAGTAAAATGAACACTTCTCAGACATGATAAAGTATTGATAATAGATGATTTCAATCATAAAGACAGACTGGAGGAATTTGGATTCTCATTGTAACAAGAAGTCATTAGAAAAGGTTTTTACAGTGTATACAGGAAAATTTCTATTTCTAGCAAGTCAATGGACACACAAGAATCAGAGGTACTGATACACCATTGATCCTAGATCTCACCTTCACTCTACATAGCATGAATACTGAGAATATCAGATATGATAAAGCAGCTGGAAAAAGTGATCATGTAATGTTCAAGTGTACTAATGTGATAAATGAGGATGTTAAAAGAATGGAGTTGAGACAAGACCTAAAGAGAAGACAAAATCATGAAAACTACTCAAACCTTAACAGTTTCTGTTAACATAGTTTGAGAAATGGAGTTCAGTAGCCAGGAACCAGGAAACTGTAGTGAAATGTTCTGTGACATTCACAATGAAGGGGTAGGAACATGGGTACATTTGCAATAAATACAGAAGGAAGGTTAAGAAAAGGGAGGAATAGCCTAATAAAAGACATCCAAATGTAAAAGAGCTTCAAAAAGTGCGGTAAGAAATATGTAGGCAGCACTAATACCAGACATTATTTGCAAGGTAAAAGTGAGCAAGAAACAAGTATAACAGAATAAGAAAGGAAGAAAGAAACTTGAAAGGAATTTGTGGGCAAGGATTGAGAATATCCAAAACATTTTCATAAATATATGAGGAAAAACTCTTGGTATTGAGTCTGTAATTTCATGGTGAAAGCTTTTTAAAACTTTTCTTTCAGTTCGTCACATCTTCCTCTA
>JAUUDZ010000008.1:510704-523516 GCA_032361705.1 Panulirus versicolor | reverse complement strand
ACTGAGTTTGGTAAAGTGTGTGAAAGAAGAAAGCTGAGAATAAATGTGAATAAGAGCAAGGTAATTAGGTTCAGTAGGGTTGAGGGACAAGTTAATCGGGAGGTAAGTTTGAATGCAGAAAAACTGGAGGAAGTGAAGTGTTTTAGATATCTGGGAGTGGATTTAGCAAGGGATGGAACCATGGAAGCGGAAGTGAGTCAGAGGGTGGGGGAGGGGCCGAAGGTTCTGGGAGTGTTGTAGAATGTGTGGAAGGTGAGAACATTGACTCAGAGAGCAAAAATGGATATGTTTGAAGGAAATGTAGTTCCAACAATGTTATATGGATGCGAGGCATGGACTATAGATAGGGTTGTGTGGAGGAGGGTGGATGTGTTGGAAAAGAAATGTTTAAGGACAATATGTGGTGTGAGGTGGTTTGGTTGAGTAAGTAATGAAAGGGTAAGAGAGATGTGTGGTAATGAAAAGAGTGTGGCTGAGAGAACAGAAGAGGGTGTGTTGAAATGGTTTGGTCACATGGAGAGAATGAGTGGGGAAAGTTCGACAAAGAGGATATATGTGCCAGAGGCAGAAGGAACAAAGAGAGACAGGAGACCAAATTGGAGGTGGAAGGATGGAGTGAAAAGGATTTTAAGCAATCGGGGCCTGAACATACAGGAGGGTGAAAAGCATGCAAGGAATAGAGTGAATTGGCACAGTGTGGTATACTGGGGTCAACATGCTGTCAGTGGATTGAACCAGGGCATGTGAAGTGTCTGGGGTAAACCATGGAAAGGTTTGTGGGGCCTGGATGTGGAAAGGGAGTTGTGGTTTCGGTGCATTACACATGACAGCTAGAGACTGAGTGTGAACAAATGTTGGCCTGTTTTGTCTTTTCCTAGTGCTACCTTGTAGGGGGGAGGGTGTGTGCTATTTCATGTTTGGTGGGGTGGCCACAGGAATGGATGAAGGCAGCAAGAATGAATGTTTACATGTGTATATATGTATATGTCTATGTATGTACATGTATGTATATGTTGACATGTATAAGTATCTATACATGTGTGTTTGGGCATTTATGTATATACATGTGTATGTGGGTGGGTTGGGCCATTTTATGCGGGAGACGGTGATTAGCTATAATAAGAAAATAAAAAAAGTACATATACATTCATATACACATATCAGTATATACATATATACATACATATACATACACACATATACATATATAAACATGCAGATATTCATACTTGCTTGCCTCCATCCATTCCCAGCACCACCCCGCCCCACAGGAAACAGCATTGCCAACCCCTGCATCAGTGAGGTAATGCCAGGAAACAGAGCTGTCATGTGCAATGCACCAAAACCACAGCTCCCTATCCACATCCAGGCCCCGCAGACCTTTCCATGGTTTACTCCAGATGTTTCACATGCCTGCATCAGTCCATTGACAGTATATCAGCCCCATTACGCCACATTGTTTCACTTCACTCTGTTGCGTGCCCGCCTTTCACCCTCCTGCTTGTTCAGGCCCCATTTGCTCAAAATGTTTTTCTTTCCATCCTTCTATCTCCAATTTGGTCTCCCCATTCTTCTTGTTCCCTCCTCTTCTGACACATATATCCTCTTTGTTAGCCTTTCCTTACTCATTCTCTCTATATGTCAACCATTTCAACACACCCTCTTCTGCTTTCTCATCCATACTTTTTATTTCCACACATCTCTCTTACCCTTTCATTATTTACTCAATCAAACCACCTCACACCATATATTATCCTCAAACATTTCATTTCCAACATATCCGCCCTCCTCCGTACAATCCTATCTATAGCCCATGCCTCGCAACCAAATAGTATTGTTGGAACTACTATTCCTTCTAACATACTCATTTCTGCTCTCTGGGATAATGTTCTCTCTCAACACATTCTTCACTGCTCCCAGAATCTTTGCCTCCATCCCCACCCCATGACTCATTTCCACTTCCATGGTTCCATTTGCTACTAAGTCCACTCCCAGATATCTATAACACTTCACATTCTCCAATTTTTCTCAATTCAAACTTATATCCCAATTAACTTGTCCCTCAACACTGCTGAACCTAATAACCTAGCTCTTATTCACATTTATTCTCAACTTTCTCCTGCCACACACTTTTTCAAACTCATCACCAACTTCTGCAGTTTCTCTCTCGAATCAACCACTGTATCATCAGCGAAAAACAACCGACTCACTTCCCAGGCCCTCTTATCCCCAACAGACTACATACTTGCCCCTCTCTCCAAAACTCTAGCACTTACCTCCTGAACCACCCAATCCACAAACAAATTAAACAACCATGGGGACATCATGTACCCCTGCCAAAGACCGATCTTCAATGGGAACCAATCACTCTCCTTTCTTTCTACTCGTACACATACTTTACATCCTTGGTAAAAACTTTTCACTGCTTTCTTTCTTTCATACATGTTTGCCATTTCCAGCATGAGCGAGATTGCATCCATAACAGATTACCGGGCCTTGGAGGAAAAAAATCTTCATCTGGCTCCATCCTGAAATCCTTCTTTTGCAAAATACTTCAAGAGGGTAGGATTTCCAACCTCCTTTCTTGCCCCTCTTTGTTGCATTTTACATCACGCAGAAGATACGTGGGCAGTATCTTTTCCCATTCCCAAGGTTATTTTTTTCTTTTCTATCATTTCATAATCATCGTTGGACTTTTTCTACTTTTTTTCTAAGAAAAAGTTCTGGTGTTACCATACACCTTTTCAGAAGCTCCTGCAGCCACAGACTGCTATTTCCAGGAGTAAGAAGTGCTTTTTTATAAGTGATAAAGTTCAAGTTTCACTTTAACAAACTGTACTCATATGGGTAGTGAAAAAATCTGGGAATGAATGATATTGCACAGGCTTTGTATACCTGATCCATCTAAATGATTTGTGAATAGACTAATAATGACTGGGAGATGAGGAAGGGTATGATCAAGGAGTTTCTATTGAACAGGAAATTAAAAGAAGCAGCAAAAGGAACTAAAGAGGATAGAAAATTTGTTTTATCTGGACTTCCTTCAAGCCCTGAGGCTTTTCATGATAATGATACCTAACACAGACAAATATATACAAAACTGTAAGATGTTTCACAGATAATACCAGAAGAGAACAAAGAAAAAATTCAAGACCTAAATATAAAACTGTACAATCTATCCTTGTGATATATAACACTTGTCAACACTTTAACTCACACATCTCATTCTTCATAGCTCTAGACTTTCCTGCGGTGAGCATCATGCGCTAACCCTGCCTTTTGGCAAATTGGTAGAATCAGTAGATAATAGAAGTATGCTGTGATATTCATGTATGAGCATTAGGTAGAGATAGTATGTAGGAACATTAGGTAGAAGTCAGTAAGAACATTAGGTAGGAGCCTCTGTAATCACCGCGCTGGAAATGCCCTCTGCCCGTTAAGAGTTAGGCATTAAAGGCTAACAAGTGGCACTGGAGTTCACTAGTTATGGAGCCTATTGCCATTGCCACCCCCTTGAAGGGGTTCCAATTGGGAACAGATGCCACAGATATAGATAGAGATAAATATATATAAAACTGGGTAGAAGACAATATAATGGAACTCAGTGATAACACAATTTGGACGACTGAAATGAATAGAGTGGTAATGAAAACATTCACCGCAAGAGAAAGAACACTGATGATGAAACCATTCAATACAAACATAGTAAGCTAACCTGAATACTGCTGTATCATATTCCTACCATCAAAGAAGGAAGAAATCAACAAACTTTAACAAATTCAGAAACATTTCCCACATAAATTCAAGCGAATGAAAGATTTACTTATGACAGTTTCAAAGAATTCAAACTACAGGTTATAAAGAAGAGAGAGATATATGATAATCTATTCATGACAACAAATGGAAGGTATCAAAAACACTATTCCCATTTCAAGAGCATCCCAGCATTTAAGAAACAAGAGTAATCAAGTCTGGAATGATACCCACAAATATACCAAGGTGATAAACAAAAATTTATGAGATCCCAGAGAGAAACACACCCAAAAAAAAAAAAATCAATATACTTCCAAGTGAAATACAAAAAAAAAAAAAAAAGAAAAAAATGCAAGAGATGATGACTATAACTCTAAAAATAATCCTAGATAAATGGCTAAAACAGTTCCAGATAAGCTCAGGATGAGCAACCGTACAAGGTGCACGGAAATCAAAAAACAGTACTGTCAATCAGGCAAGTTATGCAGCAAGCCCCAAATGGCAAAATCTCATCATAAGTACTCTCTCTCTACCAGTATCAAAACTGGGACATATGTAAACAGCTAAGTTATGGCATTAATATCTTCTGTTGATACCCCAACCAACAATGGCAACATTTATACATTCAAAAATTTAAATGATGTCATACAAATCTCTAGCTATCACTATTTCAACTGCCTTGTTATTTGTCAGTTTGCTACATGAACCATTTATCAAAATATTCTACTTTATATAATCATGGCAGTTTTTATTTTATTTTCATTCAACCAATCAGATTTGATAAGTCTATGTGGCATAACTCCATGAATTTAGTAAGCCAAGCAGCACTTTGAGAAAGAATATTTGGAATCCCAGTATGGGAAAAAATAGGCTATATTTAACTCAGGTAGTTTGATAACAAATCACTGTCTAACAGAGGGAAGAGCAAATAAGGAAGCATGTATCCTTAGGTTTTATCATGTACAGGAATACAAAAATCTTTAAGTCACACAACAATAGTTGATAAATTATAAGTAGGTAATCTGTGGAACAAAAAAGTATTTTCAAATAAATGAACCAGAAATTAACCTCACATACTGAATATCTATACAAATACTGTTCACCTGACTGGAAGAGTCACATCATATTCACTTCTCAGGAGACTATGATATATTAATGAAAATAAGTTTAGTAAAAACATTGAAAAAGTATTATTTCTGATGCTCAAGGAAGCATAACATAAGGAAAAAAAAAATTTGCAGTACAAAAGTTTCAAAAAAAGCATAGACAATATCAAAAAAAGAAAAGAAAAGAAGCTTACAAAAGAAATTACAACTAGCATCAAGCAACCACAGCCAGCTCAGCATTACACATTCTCCTCCCTTGGTCTTACTCTTTTTTTCATCTGTTCTAACTCTAAATTATCTGTAACTGACATTTGCTTCTATTATTCATTCATGATTGTCAAATTCAAGAATTTTGAGAGGGGCAATCAAAATCCCAATGCTGTAATTGAAGCATATAAAGTAATGGCAACAATCAGCCATAAATACTATTGTTACTTGTACACAGCCACTCCATATCCAGTTTAAGATAATTTCT
Source organism: Panulirus versicolor (assembly GCA_032361705.1). Taxonomy (NCBI): domain Eukaryota; kingdom Metazoa; phylum Arthropoda; class Malacostraca; order Decapoda; family Palinuridae; genus Panulirus; species Panulirus versicolor. The sequence goes on along the minus strand of JAUUDZ010000008.1, from coordinate 518,182 downwards.
TAAAATCTTGCATTATGATCAGATTATATCAATATGAGATATAATCAGATCAACTGCACAGTATTCTGACCCTAAAGCAAAGTTCAGGCTTTGTTTCAAAAATGCATCTGACAACTTGTGTGCGAGCATTCAAAAATGAAGTCAAGTGTTTGCAGCTACTCACCTTTCTCCTCTCCTTCAGTTCCTACATGAGAATAAGAAGCAAGATGGCTAGCTTTAGTGAACAGCAAAAAAAAATTCCAAAACTTCATCTAGCTAACAATAATAACTCACAGTTGATTCGTAATATCTCTTATTAATTAAAAACGTATTTGCAAATACATTACTAGGAGGTCGTTTATTTTTCTATGGTTAAATGTGGCTTATTATTGTGTTCACTTCAAAAAAAAAAAATAAAATAAAATAAAATGACCCATTATAGGTTTAACAGTTGATGTAATCAAAGAGCATTTTTGGGCTATATAATAAAAGCTGAGCTTGATCTTGCAGAGACTGAAAAGATATACTAATACGTAAATACAATATACGCTTGGGTCATTTTACAATCTATTTCATGAACCAGATTCCAGAGCTTGAGAATGGATTTTCTAATTTTATTTGCTATTTCATGCAAAATGATCATGCAAAATCACTAACCCTTTGCCTTCTCCATAATATTGTTTAAGCTAACTACTGTATTCGGCAAAAAGGAATTTTAAGAGACACACTGGCATTGAATCATACATCAGTTCATCAAAAGAAGAGTGATTATTCAACAAACTTTAGCTGACTTTAACAAGAGACACTGCAGAATTACTTTTTTACATATAATGAATATGATCAAGCAAAACTGTAAAATGTATAAACCCAGAAAGCAATTCTTGACATTGTCTTGAACAATCAATTGGTGTTAAAATACATATGATCTGTAACCTCAAGTGTGCCTTCTTAACATTACCATATGACTAACTGATAAATCTCCCGGCAATATAATACACCCACACTTAATTTCAAAATATGTATAGACTCCATAAACAAAGACTTTATTGTGCTATAAAACTACCTCCCAATGAAGTACCTTTACAGCTAGAAATATGACAATCATCATACATCGTGATCAAGCTCCTGAATTATCAAATGAAAGGAACTTCACATCTTTTTAGGTAAATACCAATGCAATGATTACATGTCGCAAACTACTGATATGTTAGTCATTTGTAAACCACTAAATTCATACGTTAGTTGAGTCTGACAAGGATGTTATCAAATTGTTATGGGGACTACTTACGTAGTGATGCTCCAGAGCCCACCTTGAGCCTCTGGGACTGGGCATACTGTGAACGAGCCTGTGCACGCCTTGCGGCCTGCAGGTCAATGGCACTGTTGGACCGAAAGTTGTTTGTAGGAGTAAGGGAAGGGGCAGGGGAATCAAGGGAATCTTGTGGACGATGTGAGGAAGGGGTAGGGATAGCAGATCGTCGAGTGCTGCTGTGCATCAGCTTTGATGACTGTCCTGAAAGGTTTTCTATACTTCCAGCAGTTGATGAGGATCGTGACCACCCTGGACGTGTCCCAGCTGTTGACAAAGGCCCAGCGAAGAATGCAAGTGTACATCCAGTTGACCCATATTTGTCAATGAATCGCAGTGGTGGCGCACACAGTCCATGAGAGCGTATGCGCAACATCCAGCCACACACACAAGCCACAGAGGTGGTGTGGTTCAGGTAGGAAGGAATGTGGGAGAAGCAAGCAAAGGCTAAGCATCAGCTGTGTGTCAAATGCTTGCCAGTTGTAAACACTAAGGTACTAAATACAAAACCCCATCAAATCAATAGACGAAAAAATATATGGAAAACTACAAAACGCACACATGCGCAGAATGAACTACAAATGATAAATATGAATTCTAATGGTGTGTCATAACCCTAACCAAAAATAATGTTATGTACACACACATGCAAAAAATAAAAATTCTTAGATGTTAAGCGAGTCCTGCAGCAAAATTCATGTATCAAACTTAATAAATCTGCAGTCAATGAAATGAGGAATACCACAATGATGTTTTCATAACCAAACTTAATAAGCATTTTCTTTCGCAACTTAAAGTTTAAAAAAGAAATAGAAATATATGCATATTAATGCCTAATGGGATGCATTACAAAATTAGGTTTTAATTCTCACAGAAATTCTCCCTGAGTTGAGACAGTATGCACTGTGGACACTAATGCTCAAAACATTGACCATCATTTGGCTGGATGGAAAAATTATATGGAAAGATTTCTATATCATCAAGTATTATAGTTCTGCCACCACCAACAATCAAATATCAATAGCTTCCATTTGACACACTGTAAACAAAGCTCAGCCACGTCATTAAAGCCACATCCAAAATTATCAACCCATTCTTTACTCTCACTGGATGGCTAAATGCACTGAGCACTGTTTGCGGGAAAGCAGCCTTTTTGTCTTTTCCTGGCACTACCTCGCTGGATGGGGGGGATGCTATTTCCTTTGTAGTGGGGTGGCAACAGGAATGTATGAAGGCAGCAAGTATGAATATGTTCATGTGTATAAATGTATATGTCTGTGTGTATGCATATATATGTATATATAAATGAAATGTAAATACATATACATACACAAACATATCAAAAACAGCATTGTTACCCTCTGCTTCGGCAAGACGGCGCTATGAAAACAAGACAAAAACTCCACATTCATTCACACTCAAGTCTCTAGCTGTCATGTGAAATGCACCAAAACCACAGATCCCTATCAACACCCAGGCCCCCACAGACCTTTGCACAGCCTTATCTATCTCCCATGCCTTGCACCTATAAAATATTGTTGGGAGTACTATTCCTTCAAACATACCCATTTTCTATCTATATTTCTGATGCCCTCCAGTCTTACATTCTTTCCACATGCCCAAACCACCTCAAAACATTATGTTTCACCCATTCTACCACTCTACATTTATTCTCTTTGCATTCCTTGTCATACTGCATCTCTAATACACCCTTTCATTTCTTTCTTCATTCCATCTAGTCACACCACATGCTCTTCTCAAATAGCTCATTTCCAAAGCCTGGATTCTTGACCTCTGTGCCTCATTCCACATCCATGTTTCAGCTGCATAGGTCAGAGCTGGGAAGACTATGCATTCCCTTGATCCTCTCTTCACTTCCATATTTACACCTCCACCAATCATTATTCTATAAAGAGACCTAATGACTCTTCTACCCTGTACTGCTCTCTTCCTTACCACCACATTTTCTGCCCTTCTAGATAATGAATGTTCTTCCATACATTCTTCAGTGCTCCCAGAACCTTTGCTCCCTCCTGCACTATGTAACTCACTTCCACTTCCATGGTTCCATTTGCTGCCATGTCCACTCCCAAGTATCTAAAACACTTCACTCCTTCCAAGCTTTCTCCATTCAAACGCACACCCCAGCTAACCTGTCCCTCAACCCTGCTACACCTAATAACCTTGCTTTTATTTACACTCACTCTAAACTTTCTACTTTCCCATACTCTTCCAAACTCAGTCATCAACTTCTGTAGTTTCTCACTTGAATCTGCCAACAGTGTTGTCTCTTCAACAAACAAAGTGACTCACTTCCCAGGCCCTCTCATCCCCTGTAGTCTGCATACTTGCCACCTCCCCCACCCCCCAAGACTCTCGCATTTACCTCCTTCACCACCCAACCATAAATAAACTGAACAACCATGGGTTTGTGATGTTACCATGGCTGTTTAATTTGTTCATGGGTGGGGTGGTGAGGGAAGTGAATGTAAGCATGTTCAAGAGAGGAGCAGGTATGTAGTCTGTTGGTGTAGGAGTGCTTGAGAGATGAATTAGTTGTTGCTTGCTTACAACATGGCACAGGTGGAAGATTCGAGACAGATACTGCAGAACCTAGTGTCTGAGTTTGGAAGTGTGTGTGAAAGGAGAAAGTTGAGAGCAAGTGGGAATACAAGCAAGGTTATGAGGTTACGCAGTGAAAAGAGAGAGTTCATATGTTGTATAAGTTTGACTGGGGAGATCAGGGAGGAAATGGAGTGTTTTATATATATATATATATATATAGGGTGGATATGGTAGTGAATGGAACCATGGTAGCAAGTGTGATGGGGCATAGGTCCTGGGTTCATTGAGGATGTATGGAAAAAGAGCTCATTGTTTTTGAGGGCAAAGATGGGTGTGGTATAGTAATCCTGATGATATTGTATGAATTTCAGACATGTGCCCTTAAACAAAAAATAACAGAAGAGGGTAGAAAGGTTGGAAATTAAACATACGAGAACTAAATATGGTGAGAATAGGATTGATAGAATAAGAAATGACATGGTAAGAGAGACATGTGGTACTATATGGAGTATAAATGAGAGCTAAAAAGGGTGTGCTGAAATGATTTTGACATGTGGGGAGGATGACTAAGAGGATAAACAAGTTAGAAGTGGAGGGAAAAAGGAAAAGGGGAAAACCAAGAGGTGGAAAGATAGAGAGAAAGATGTTTTGGGAGCTTGGGGCCTGAACATGCAGGAGGCAGTACACTGTGTAAAGGATAGAATGAATTGGAGCAATTTAGTATACAGGGGACAATATACTGTTAATGGGATGAAACAAAGTATGGAAAGCAGTTTGGGAGGAAACCACAGAAAGGTGTGAAGGCCTGGCTGTGACTGGGGCTCTGGTTTTGGTGCGTTATGTATGTCAGCTAGAGAATGGATATGAGCAAATAAGGGCATTTCTTCTGTTCCTGGTGCTACCTCACTAATGCAGGGAAACAAAGATGGAAAAAATAATGTTATGCCTGACCACAGAGTAATGTCAATCAAGTCTTTTTGTTGCTAGGGGTCCATTGGGGTAATCAAACAATGACCACTTAACAGCCTATAAGAGAGTAAAGATCTCTGCTGGTTGCCACACACGCTTGGAGAAAGGCCCTCAAATACTTGCCACTCAATGTTTATCTCACGGTGGATTACTGTTATCTACTGGGAGAGTATATCAACATCGGATGGCTTTGTCTGCATTGTAGGTCCATTCCTATCTACCAACATTAAATTATCAGCAGTGGCGGAGCAACTATACTTGATCCTATGGAAAGTTTTTCATTCATCTTTTGATCAACTCAGATCAGAACAGGTATTTAGAGTACATGTGTCCTAACTGTCAAACTCAGTATATCTATGCATTTAAGTGTAAGTATTGGTAATAACATATTTCAAATATGCAAGGCTTATTTCCTTAGATTTTTCAATAATCTGGTACAATTCAAATAATTAACAAATTTCAGTGATATTGTTTGCTGCAAGAATCTCTATCTCAAGTACTTTAAGGAACCATACTATCAACTTTCCCTACCTTGACTTGTACAATTCATCATTACTTACCTTGAAGGGACACTTACATAGTAGAAATTCCTCTAAAAACTAAGCACACTCTGTAAACCAACCTTTCTATGCCCAGTGATGTAACCAGCACTTAAAATACCTTTCAAGATAAGCTTTTCTTAGACTTACAAGTGGTCATATCAATTTAATCCTGCACTATTTGTACAAATTGAATAATAAAAATGCTATATATCTAATGATGTTTCATCCACACACAAAATACATCAACTCTGAAACCTCAACCATCTTACTTTCAATTAAACAGTACATGAAACTATCAGAGAGTAGATGTTGAAAATGATGTGACAAAATTGTCCACAGAGCCTAATTTTTCAAACTGTGAGTAAAAATATCCAAACCTGACAGACAGGCCTAATATGAGATTCATAACATCCAATCTTAAAATGTTATGACGGGAGAAAGCTCATACCTGACTTGCTTTGAGAATTGTGTAGTGACTGTGATGAAGATGAGTTTGACATGCCCATTTCACCCTGAAGCATCTTCTTGTAGCTTGGATCTAGAGAGTTCAACAATTTGTCGGCCTCATCCTTGAAATGGTCCGCAAAACCCCAATATGCTCTGTAGGATATTTTCTTTTTACAATTCACATAAAAAAATTTCTTGAAAGTATAATCTTAAAATACACCACATCTTTCTTAATGTACTATGTGAATTTGGGTTTATTTAATTACCTCTCTTCATAAAGCTATTTCTGTCTTTAATGAACATAGCACAAGTTGAAAATTAAAATATGTGGTACAATATAAAAGTGGGCAAAGAAATAGAACATGGAATTCCACAGGATGTGTGAGATGAAACAAAACAGAATAAAATAAAAACAAGGTCTTCATACTTAGAAGAGGAACAGTGAGACATGAAATATGGTTAGCGACAAAATATCTGTTTGGGATATGATATGTTCTTCCTATACCTGAATAACTGATATAACTTTCCTTAAACCACCAACAATTTTGGATTCACCAAGACATGACTCACAACACTGGTCCTGAGGTGCATTACTGTGAGGCCAGACAGAACAAGAATGATAATGACATCACAAACAGTCAGACGAAAACTGAGGAGTTCAACTGCATTATCAACTTTAAACTCAACTTCCCTAAACATCTGCATGAGTCACAACCTCAAAAATTTGCTTATGTCTTACCAGTCATCCATATAAACATTCTTTAAATAAGTGGACACTAAAGAAGAATTATATTTAGATTATATTTTTGCGACATTAAAGAAGTAATCATTACAGAACATAAACATCTTTGCCTATCATCAAAATGTAATGTGGATAAAGAACCTTAAAAGGGTTATAGAGATAGGGAGAAAGACAAACAAACATTAAAATACAAGGCCACTAATGGATAAAAATGTTACAAATGCCAAATCAAAGGGTGAGAATTTTTTTTCTTTATACACAATAAATACTCAAAATATGAAAAAAAATTTCATCACTCACTTTCTAGAAAAGGCTCGAGCCTCTGGGTCAGCATCAGTAATACCCTTCTTTATGCTTTCTCCAAGAATACCAACATGCTTCTCCATGGAGTGTGTGGGCCAGGTGTGTACAAGTTGATCTAACACTTCACACAAAACTTTTCTGATTTCTTTATTTTTACTGGTCATCTCACGTAACAGAATAGGGATAAGTTTGTGGTGGTGTGTATTTTGTATGATAAACCGAATTGTTACAATACCAGATGATGCCATTACCTGAAAGTATGAAAAACAAATAGCTTATTGCTTGATTATTTCTGAATACACTCTTACTATGGGAATAAGCATAATACAAGTAAAATATGTCTCAGAAATAATATATATATGCATTGTAATAGCCATTTCTTATGCCCTGAATTGCACAGTGGATGTAGATTGGTTACCATATACATATCATCTTAATCAAGTGCTTCAAACATATAAGTAGCACTTAAAATCGTATTCACCAAAGCATTATCTATTCGATAAGGACATATATATATATTTTTCATACTATTCGCCATTTCCTGCGATACACACATACACACACACACACACATATATATATATATATATATATATATATGGGAGCGGGAGGCTGGAAATCC
>JAUUDZ010000008.1:496090-509196 GCA_032361705.1 Panulirus versicolor | reverse complement strand
CATGAAAGTATGATTTTTTGTGACAGCTCGTAAGGCATGCAGGGAGCAGAGAGTATCATGAGCAGGAATTATTTTGATAGAAAATAGAATCTGGAATGGGATTAAGGGTTGCTGGGTGGAGGGAAGAGCGAGATTAAGATAAACATTGATGATTTGGCAGAGTTACTTTGAACACTAAGTAAATCAGTTGTTTTCAGTTGCCCAGGGACTTTACTTTCATTGATTTATGGTTCTGTCCTATAGTTACAGTCACACTGCATCCTTTTGAGTGGATATATGTGAATAAGTATTATATACTGTATGTATATTACATTTCATCTGATGCATCCCATATGAATGCTTTTCTCTTTCAACTGTGAATAACCCTCTTGTGTTGATATACCATTAAACGTTTGTTCACTCAATTCCAGGTATATAGTATAGTGAATGTGGAATGGTTCTGACGTTTATAATTATGAATAGCTTTAGATGAAGGAAGATTTTTGGATACCAAAGGCAAAGCAGTTTGAGTAGGATATAGGTGTATAGTATAGTGAATGTGGAATGGTTTTGGTATTTATGATTATGGATAGCTTTAGTTGATGAGAAAGTGTTGGTTATCAGAGGTTTGAGTGGTTTGCAGGTGTATAGGTAGTGAATGTGAAAGGTGTTAGTGTGGATATCGAAGGTAAAGTAGTTTTGGTAAGTTAATGTCTGTCTTTTTATACAAGATGTGTTGATACTGTATTGCCTTTTTCATAGAACTTGAGTCAGCAGAATGTATATCGGAAAGAGAGGGAAAATTTTTGGGTTGAAGACTGTGAAGAAGAATGTTTAGGGATGATGTTTTTGAAGAACACCTGTCTCTATGTCAGACATGTGGGGATTGCTTTGTCCATCATTGTTGGGGGTCACGCTGTAACCTTCAACTTATCCATGGTCAGCTTAAGAAATAACTCGGTTACTTGTTAAATTTTATGGCACTTTTTTCCAAACATTTAAAGAACTTAATAGCTAATAACCCATAACTTTTTTTGAGTTTTATGTTGCATGTAAAGGTTGTCCTGGAACATATTGTAGCTCATGACTTTAATAAAACTTTGTTTGTCCATGAAAAATTTCATGGTTGTTACCCATCATCAGGTGAATTGATTGGCATAAGACTTGTAACTCAAATTTGGTTTTTGACATAGGGGTTCATCTGGTTTGTGACATTTTTGGATTTGGCTTGAGTTATGCCTATTATAAAAAGATTTATCCGGGAACTTTATGTGGGTTATCTCTTGTAGAAAGATTCACCTTTGGCCGTGGAATGTATCTTGGCCTTTTTGATATTTTTTATACAGTATCTCGACCCATTTTTTTCACTCCCAAGAACTATGCTGCAGTGCAGACAACATAAGTATTCCATTGAAGTAAATGCTTGATACAAATTTTGGAAGATATATAGGTTTGAGTTATACTCAGTATTTTTAGCAAACGTACCTTAGAAATGTATGTAACAATGGCTTTGTGTTAACAGGTATAGAGAAGGAATATGAGCAGCGTGTTTTGCCTGATGGAAAGCTTAATGTGGATGGGTTCCTGTGTGTTTTTGATGTCTCACAGGTTCCCAATCGCTCTTTAGAACGTCAAGTCGAACTCACTGCAAGTATCCTTAACAACTGCCTCAAAACTAAACGGCCAGTTGTTCTTGTAACAACCAAGAATGATGAGGCAAATGAGGTAAGGAATAGAAATGAGCAAATACAGTCAGCTGACCATGACATGTTCAATAATTGCAAAGAATATAAAAGGCCTAGTCATGGTTTTTGACTTGACAATTTCCCAAACCATTACTGCCTGAGAAGGCCATGCTTTATCAATCTTTCTTGTGAAATTGTTAATGATTTGCAATTCTATCATATTGAAGTTTTGTTTGTCATTTCACTATTTGTTGGAGGAAAACTTAAGTCTGTTAGAGAAGAGTATGGATTCTGATTAAGATTTTTTAGAATCTCTGTTTAATGAGTTTATTTCTTGTTCAGAATTTATAGAGCACTATTAAGTTAGCAGTTATTATAACTTTCTCAAATGTGTCTTCTTATTTCTAGGTTTATGTGAAGGAGGCTGAGAAGTTAGCCAGCAGAAAAGAATTCAAGGGGAATATTCCTCTAGTTGAAACTTCATCACATGAAAATGTAAATGTGGACTGTGCGTTTATGACATTAGCACATTTAATAGACCGCAATCGAGGACGAATTCGTATAGTTCCATTTTATGAGGCAGCGAGACATAGAAAGGAAATTCTTGATGCAGCAACTGATGCCTTCCAAAGATTAGTGCGCACTCATGTTATTGACTATCGGTCGATATGGGCCACAACTAGTAAAAAACTTGCTCAAAATCCTGATTTTATACATTATGTGGACCTCTTTGGTATGGACCAAGCGGCCAAACTGTTCCGTCGTCATGTCAAGAAACTCAAAGATGAATACCTCCAGAGAAAAGTGGAGGCATATATGGACATGCTGCCCTCCATCTTACGTGAGTTCTTCCCGGACCTGCAAAGTTTAGAGGATGGGTGAGTGTCTGATATTACTGTGCCTCCTAGAAAGTGATTTTTTATGATATTCGTTTATTAGAATGAAATAATGATGCCAAGTGATCTTATCAGAAAACTTGCAGTGATAAAAAGTGTATTTTTGTGAAGGATCTGTGATGCTAACTGGTGCAGTGAATCAGTGATATTAGAAAACAAGGGTTTTATGAAGTTCTTTGGTTTTTCTTTGGTTATTTATTTGGCTAAACTTTGCAGTTCTTTATCTAGAAGCCTTGGATGTCAATAGTGGTGTGATAGTAATGGACATGTATTTTCCAAGCAGCTGTAAGAAGCAAATTTTTGTTGTAAGAGTAATGGGTATTGAGTTTTCTGTCACATTTACAATTGATTGTGATTGCTGTCACTCTCTTTTACTAGATTACAAATATTGGCATAAACTCTGAAGACTTAACTTTTCATAATAATGGAATCTTTGTCATCTTGGTTGTGGTGCTGTTTTGATTGTGTCACATAGGAGAACTTAAAACAAGATTGGCAAAGGATCAAGGGTGGTTGACAAGAGAGGTAATAGAGGATGGTAAGGTAAATATTCTAAATTCTGTGAAATGTTTCTTTGCAGAATATCTTAGTAGCAACATTGTAAAGGAATTTTCCCTTACATTACATTTTCTTCTGAAATATCTCGGTAGGAGCCTTGTTAGGGTGATTTCTATTATGTTACATCTTCAGAAATATCTCAAGCAACATTTTAAGGGAGTTTTCTGATGTGTTATACTTTCTTAAAAAATTCATGGCTTTGTGTGGCAGAAACTCGCACCAGAGTTGTGAATATGCTAGCATACTTCTATGGGAGAAAGCTTATTAGTAGCCAGTCATTTTAGTTGTTGTGAAACTAGATTTTCCAATGGTAAGAGCTATGTGCTAGCCCTGTTTTCTGGCGGGGTGGTTTGAGGAATAGATAGAGGTAGTATGTTGGGACTTTAGACAGGAGTATCAGGTAGAAACAGTAGAAGATAGAAGCAGAAGGTAAAAATAGCATGTTGAAACATTAGGCAGGAGCTTTAGGTAGACATATGATTTAGAAGTAGCCAGTTAGAACATCAGGCTGGAGCCTCTGAAAACACTGCACCAGACTTGCCCTCTGCCAGTGGCCTGATAAGGGTGAGGCACTGGGGCTAATAAGCAGGACTGGAGTTCACCAGTTTGGAGAGACTATGCCATGACCACCCCATTGAGGGAGTTCTTTGAGGAAAACAGGCATCAGAGATATATAGATAGATAGACAGTCAAAAAAAAAAGAATAAGTATCTATATACATTCATCCCTGGGGATAGGGGAGAAAGAATACTTCCCATGTATTCCCTGCATGTTGTAGAGGGCGACTAAAAGGGGAGGGAGCAGGGGGGCTAGAAATCCTCCTCTAGTTTTTTTAATTTTCCAAAAGAAGGAACAGAGAAGGGGGCCAGGTGAGGATATTCCCTCAGAGGCCCAGTCCTCTGTTCTTCATGCTACCTCGCTAACGCGGGAAATGACGAATAGTATGAAAAAAAAAGTACATAATATATATATTTCAATTTCTAAAAGGGGAAACAGAAGAAGGAGTCAAGTGGGGATTGCTCATCCTCCTCGAAAGCTCAGACTGGGGTGTGTGAATGTGTGTGAATGTAACCAAGATGAGAAGAAATGAGAGATAGGCATTGTGTTTGATGAAAGAAACCTAAATGTTTTGGCTCCGAGTAAAATGAAGCTCCAGGGCATAGGGGAAGAATGGTTTAGAACAAATTTAGGTGTAAAGTCTGGGGTTGGTGAGAGGACAAGAGTTAAGGAAGGGGTAGCACAACTTCTGAAGCAGGAGTTGTGGGAGTGTGACAGAGTGTAAAGAAGTAAATTCTAGATTGATGTGGGTAAAACTGAAGGTGGATGGAGAGAGATAGGTGATTAGTGGTGCTTATGCACCTGATCATGAGAAGAAAGATCATAAGAGGCAAGTGTTTTGGGAGCAGCAGAGCAAGTGTGTCAGCAGCTTTGTTGCATGGGACCGGGTATCAGTGATGGGTGATTTAAATGCATAGGTGATTCATGGGGCAGTTGAGGGCTGGGTTGACTGTGGACTGACTGCCGTAACTAGGATTCGAACATTTGCATTTGACCTTGGGTGACCTGTGAATGCATCATGGTCAGGAACGCTAACCGCAAACCATATGTATTGAATAAAGGGGAACAAGCTTGCGATCAGGGTCTGAACAAGCAGAAGCATGAAAGGCAAGCACAGGACAGAATGAATTGGAACAATGTGGTATACTGGGGTCAACGTGCTCTCACTGGAGTGTACTAGTGCATGTGAAGCATCCAGGATAAACCATGGAGAGGTCTCTGGAGCCTGGTTGAGGATACTGAGCTGTGGTTTCAGTGCATTACACATGACAGAGAGTGGATGTGTATGGATGTGGCTTTCTTCATCAGTTCCAGGCACTAATGCGTTAAACATCGATCAAGGATGAAAGAAAGCTATATCTATTAATATCAAAGAAGTTTTGAATGAAAATAACAACAGGATTCATCTACAGTCCCCTAACAAAGACAACAGAAGCAGACGAAAGACTTTATGATCTAATGGCAGAAATTTGTAATGAATAAGATTCCACCACAATGGAAGATTTCAACATAATGGTAATTAAGTGGGTAAAATACTTTATCAGTAGCAAGGGGCATGGGCTTTACTAAATTTATTTGAAAGTGCCCTAACACAATTTGTTGAGAAACCTACGTGATGAAACATCTTTAGTTCTACCTACAAATGAGGATCTCATTCATAATGTTAAAGTAGTAAAAAAGTTTGGTAAAGTGATTACCAAAAAATCACTTTTGATGTAAATTTCAATGTAGCCTGTAATGTTGGTTAACAGGAAAGTTAAAATAAAAAATCATACATGCAAATTTCAATGGTCTTCATATTGCTCTTGACAGGCAAAGCTGGGATGATATGGATGTATGGCTTGGGAAAGATTTAATATCACTTTCAAAGTAGTGGAGGGCATACATGCACCAACACATAAGACAGTCTTGTTTCAAAACAAAGCCAAAGTGGTGGAGTAATGATAAGAAGGGCTTGTTGCCTGTAGAAGTAACAAAAAAATGCAAAAGACAGCATGACAGAATAAATTACATAAACTGGATGGAAGTAAATTTGCTTAAAAAAATAAGACACACATCAAACATCAGTTTGATGAGTGTTATTGAAAAATAGTAAATGAACACTAAAGAGTTTTATACTTATGGTAGAAGTAAGAGAGTTGTTACCCAATCAAGTGGGTTATCAATGACAGAAAATGACTTGATTCAATACAACAGAGCCATGGCAAAGTTTTTAAGAGAATTTTCATTACATCTGCATTTACAAATAGATACAACTCATGTTCCAAATCCAGCTCAACTGTTAAAAGGGGAAAGCATTTTGGAAAATAATGAAATAAAAGATATAGATATACTATCAGTGCTATATAAGGAATAAGAATAAACAAAATAGCAAGCCCAGATATGTTTTATCTGAGGGCACTAAAAGAGATGAAAAATGAGATAGTTAACCTCTTAGCTACCCTTTTCAATAAGTCACTTGCTGCAGGAAATTCTCCAGAGGAATGAAAATTTACTCTGTAACAATGATATTCAAAAGGGTACTAAACTACTCCCTAAGAAGTATCATCCAATCAGTTTAACATCTGTAGTTGATAAACTAATGAACCAGGATACGACTGCAGACCCTCTAGAGATCTACTACTACAATTCACAGCATAATCTTTGATGAAATTGCCCATGTCTGACAAATCTACTTGATTTAATCTTTTAAGAAATAACCTACCCGTACGCTGAAAGTACAGCATCTGATATCATCTATCTAGATATTCAAAAACCATTTGATAAAGGTCCATATCAAAGGTTACAAACACAAGTTGTCACATGGTGCAGGTGGGCTTGTATTTCAAAAATTTGAAAATTGGCTGACTGGCTGTAAGTAAAGATTGGTGACTCATGGTCATGTCTCTGAATGGTTAGACTTAAAAAGTGGTGTACCACAGGGATTAGTCTTGTGACCGATTCTCTTTCTAATATATGCAGTAAACCCTCAATTGAATGGACTAATCGGGGGAGGGGGTGTCCGTTAATGCCAAAAGTCCATTAAGTAGAGAATGTAACTGATGGGCCAATTTTTAATATAATATACAATATAAAGTAATATAACATACAGTTAATACATGATATAAAGTAATATAACATACAATTAATACACTTTCTTTTAACACCTCTATCACTTCATGCCATTTTGAATCGTAAGGATTGCAAAATTATTTAAAAAAATAAAGTCACAATTCTCTGTATACAGAATGATCACACAGCAGCTTGGGGCAGACTGAGACCGAAACAAAGCAAGTATACCCCACACTACCAAAAACAAGAGCAATATGAAATGCACATGGTGCTGAGTTTGAAAATTTCAGTTACCTTTTTTTATTATCAATTCATGTATCATTATTTGCCCAGTCTGTTAAATCTGAAACCCATTAAACTGGGGTCCGTTTAATCTGAAACCCATTAACTGGAGTCCATTATATCAAGGGTTTACTGTATTAATGATAATAATGGGCTGCACTGCAACATATCAAGTTTGCGAACGATACTAAGTTGGGAAATAAAAGAACAACAGAAACCGAACGTCAGCAGTTTCAGACTGACATTGACAAACTAATGGACTGAGCTGATAGGTATCAAATGAATTCTAATAATGATAAATGCAACAATTTACATATAAGATAAAAAGGATAAGGCAAATTACACCACAAAAGGCAAATGAGGAAAAGAACTTGGGTATGATAATCTCTGATGACCAAAAGCCAAGTAAACAGTGCACAAAAGCAGTAAGAAAGGTGAACACAATTCTTGAATTCATAAGGAGGGCTTTTGAATTTGTCTTGGGAAATTATCCTCACTCTTTACAATTCACTGGCCCTTCCCCATCTTGAATACTGTGCTCAGTTTTGGTCACCCTACTTGAGGAAAGACATAGACAGAAAGGAGAGAGTAGAGAGACGAGCTACCAAGATGATTACTGGCCTAAGAAACAAATCCTGAGACCTAAATATAAAAGAATTGAATTTATTTACGTTAGAAAAGTGAGGGTTACAAACTGATCTTATACAAGTTTTCAAAATCTTTAAAGGTTTCAATAATCTTGATTTGATGAACTACTTAAGGACAGATTCATATGATTTCAACAATTTCACTCATAGTATTGGATATAAATTGTAGGCAATGGTTTTCCCTTGAATGAGGCTAAGTACTTTTATTTGACAGGATTGTTAACAGATGAATGCAGTACCAAAGTTATGCTTAAACACAGACGATGAAAATTTTGCTTCAAAACCATGAATGACATTTATTGTACCTCTATTGATATACAATAAGTTTACAGGTATTCCTCTTTGAAAAATCTGTGTTTCTCCTCCTACCTCAATAGGACACAGTGGTCTGTAGCTGTTTGAATTCAGTTGTAATAAGTTATATTCACTCATATTACTGTATAATTCTTTTATGCAATATACCAGCACGCGGGAGACCGTGACAAAGCAAAATAAATAAAAATAAAACCAGCACACTACATGGGTACATAAGGATGGATTTTTTTTATCTGATATTACTTATAGTCACACAGTACATGCTAGCAAAATTCTAAAACCATCATAATACACCTAGACATTATAATAACCAGGAGAATAACAAAATGATAAAAAAATAAAAAGTATTGGCAAAAATTGAAGAGAGAACAATTTTGAAAACTTTTTCAATATTCTATTTTCCCCCTTAGTATTACTCACATCCAAACTCCAATTTCGACAACATTCAGCTTAATAAACTCCCTTTTTTGTTAACAAACACCTCAGTGCTTACTAAATTTTTTGTAGGCAAAACCAGATGTTGATTGTAATAAAAACTACAGAACAATGAAGCACATGACTTTACAGTCAAGTATATCTATCTTTCTGGTTTTATGAATAGAGCAACCAATTTCACATTGATTATCATTGGTTCCATACGAAAACATGAATTGGTTGCTGGAAAATCTACACAAAGAAAAAAGTACCAGCATGGATCTTCTCCACTAGAAGGTCATAACTAACTCCCAGCACGGGAAGGAATAATAGTATTAGTAAATTGATGTCGGACGGTGTTACTACACTAGGTGTCAGGACATAGCATAATATGACACAATGATCTCCATGAAGCAAGAGCCCTTACATTACCCCCATCATTTATTATACCATGAGTCATTGCAACAATGCAAACCAAGTTAGCTGTGTGGTGACAATGCTGCACATGCCACACTACCCACTGAGTTTGTTCTCTATCACCATTCACAGAGTAAGGACACATCCCTTGCCACGGATATATTTCTACACTTCCATTCACTAACATCGGTCATCACCATGACGATGCATCCACGGTGCTCCTACTAGAAAAAGAGCCTGCCAAGAGGGTAAGGAAGACTAATCTTGAAGGAAATGCTCATGATAATGAATGAACTTGAGCATGTTTGGCATTTCAGCAGTTGCTCATCATTATGGTGTTAATGAGAGCAGCATCCACATCATAAAGATGAAAAAATAATCCATCAGAAAGCCTACTCATCATTTACTACACTGCCAAACCTTATGCCTTTAAGAATGTAATAAAGAGCAAGCAAATAAGATGGCTTGGAAGATTGAAGATATTTCTGATGACTGGCACCATCAAATTCACTGCATTTAACAAGGAAAGATTCCTTGTCAAGAAAGCTCTCATAACTGTTGACAATCCCTTGAACTATCCTTCCCACCTCAATTACTTTCAAAGGGCATCCAGCACTTCTTCTAACCAATACTATATCCCTGGTGTAGCTCATGGACCAGGAGCTATCATCTTGTTCAAACCACTGTGCCTAAATGGGACAATGAAGGTTTTGATGAAGGCACTGAACAGTGTTGCCAGCCTCAACATCATAAGATCTTTGGAAAGCCTTTACTATAAAGGATGCTGTCATAAACATCAGTATGAGTTGGAAGAGCATTTGTAATGAAGCCCTCAACAGTATGTGGCATCCCCTGTGGTCTGAGGTGGTTCATAATTTTAAGGGCTTTGAGAAGGCAAAGGATGTCAGGGATATCATTAAAAAGTCAACAAGTGAGAGTTGAACCAGGATGAGAAAAATGTAGAGTAGCTCCAGGAGAATAAGGAGGCAGACCTGTCAACTACCAAAATCCTGAAGATGGCACAGAGACGGCAAGATGTCAGGATGAGGAAGGCGCTGAAAGTGAACCCAGTCCAAAGACAGAATAGACCAAGAAGCAGCTGGAAGAATTTCTGCACTATGCCAGGGTATTCATCCAAAGCTTTCATGCATATGACCTTGATATGAAGAGTGTGGATGAGGTTGAGGAGATAAGACAGCTCATATCAACACATCAGTCAATGCTCATTAACATTATTTCACAGCAGAAGCAATGGTCAATCATGGATTACTTATATCAACACATCAGACACTGCTTATTAACATCATTTCACTGTGGAAGCAATGGTCGATCATGGATTACTTCAGACCATCTTCAACCTCTCCAGGTGAGTTTAAGAAATCAGCATTTTTGTTTAAGAGTAAAATATGTGAAAAGAAAAAAATCTGTGAGGCATGGTATAATGAGTGAAACTTTAAAAAAAAATGGTGTATTGTGATGTGGAGTCAAAAGAAACCCATAAAATAACTCCATATATGATTAAAAGAAGTTTGAAAATAAAGTAATTTTGATCACAAAATACTTCTATAACTTTCTTCTATAATAGCTGAAAGGGTATGGGCAACTATATGTCCTAATCACAGACATCTCATTAATGCTCTATGTGCCTTTCTTTCCTTTCATACTTGTTCGCCATTTCCTGCATTTGTGAGATACCACAAAAAACAAAAGAAAGGACGCTTTCATGTGCAATGCACTAAAACCATAGCCCCCTATTCACAACTAGGTCCCACAGACCTTTCCGTGGTTTCCCCAAGTGATTCATATACCCTGGTCCAGTCCAATTCAATCATGTCATCCCATGTATAACGGATCATTCCAGTTCAATCCATCTCATGCATGCCTTTCACCCTCCTGCATATTCATGACAGGGTCACTCAAAATGTTTTTACTCCATCCTTCCATCACCAATTTGATCTCCCCTTCTCTTTGTTTCCTTCAATTCTGACAAGTATATCCTCTTTATCAACCTCTCCTCACTCATTCTCCCCATATGTCCAAACCATTTCAGTACACCCACTTCAGCTCCCTCAAAAGGACTCCTCTTCTTATTACCTCACCTATTACCCTTTTATCACTTACCCAATCAAACCACCTCACACCACATGATGTCCTCAAACATTTCATTTCTAACAAATCCACCCTCCTCTGCACATCCTTATCTACAAGCCAATGCCTCGCATCCATAAAACATTGTTTGGACTACCTTCAAAAGTACTCATTTTGCCCTCATTAATAACAATGTGTCTTTTCACATATTCCTCAATGATACCAGAAACTTTGCTGCCTCACCTACCTAATGACTAACCTCTGTTTCCGTAGTTCCATTTGCTGCCAGGAATCTAAAACACTTCACTTCTTCCAAATTTTCTCCATTCAAATTTGCCCCAACCACCCTGTTCCTCTGCCCTGCTAAACCTAACAACCTTGCTGTAATTCACATTTACTCTCAACTTCCTCCTTTTACACTCCTAAACTAAGTCATCAACTTTTGCAGTTTCTGACTCTAAGCTGCAACCAGAGTTGTGTTATCAGCAAACAATAACTACCTCACTTTCCAGGCTCTCGTCATCCCCTACACTGCATAATCATCCCTCTCTCCAAGATTCTTGCATGTACCTCCCTCACCATCCCATCCATAAAACAAATCAAACAGCCATGTTGACATCATTTATCCTTGCCACATGCCAACCTTCAACTGGAAACACTAACTTTCCTCTTTTCCAACTCATACACAAGCTTTACAACCTTGATAAAATCTTATGACAGTGTCAAATAGCTTTCCTCCCAAACCATACATTTGTAAAACCTTCCACAAGGAATCTCCATCAACCATACCATATACTATCTCCAGGACCATAAATGCCACAACAAATCCTTCCCTTTTACTATGGAAACACCTGAATCATACATCCTCTACCACTCCTGAAACCATATTGTTCCTCCCCAATCTGATGCTCTGTACATGCCTTCACCCTCTCAAACACCACTCTCCCATACAACTTACCGGGGCACTCAACCAACATTTACCTCTGTAATTTGAACACTCACCTTTGCCCACCTTGCCTTTATACGATGGCACTATATAGGCATTTTGCCGATCCTGAGACACCTCATCATCAATAAATACACTGAAAATCCAAACTAATTCAACAAAACACTCACCCCCTTTCTTAAGAAATTCAATTTGGTTTAACTCCCTAGGATAGGATAAGTTGTATTTTTATATTAATTCAGCACAATTCTTTTCAATACATTTTGACTAATTCATGCACAGAGTGCATTATCATGTAAAATACAGTAACAGAAACATGGGCAGTACACCTATGGACAGTTTACGTTTCCAGTTCAGAAACGGGAGTGCTCATCTTCTGGTTCATAACGTAAATCTTATTCAGTAAATAATATGATACACTGTATACTTAATACACTTTTTCTTTGTAAACCTAGAGTTGACAGAAATGCAATGTCAAAGATGCATGAATATATGGTATGGGAGGAAGGCTATGAGATGCACTGGCGAGCTTTTTATCAAAAAAGCAAAGCATGTGTGCAAGTGGGTTGGTTCAAGATGAAGATGGGTCTGTGATGTTACCATGACTGTTCATACTCTTTGTAGATGGGGTAGTGATGGAGGTGAATGCAAAGATCTTGGAGAGAGGAGCAGAAATCCAGTCTGTTGAGGATTGGGTAGGGGCCTGGTAGGTGAGTTAGTTGTTTGTAGACGATAGTGCTGATGGCAGGTTTGAGTGAGAAACTGCAGAAGCTGGTTTTCACTTTGGGAGTAGGTGTTAAAGAAGAAAGTTGATGATAAATGTGAAATGAAGCAAGTCTAATAGGTCTAGCAGTAAAAAGAGAGAGGCTATTTGCACTGGGAGTCTGAATGGAGAGAACTTGGATGAAGTGGAGTGTTTTAGATTTGAGTGTGGACATGGCAGCGAATGGAAGCTGAAATGAGCCATAGGGTGGGTAAGGGGGCGTAGATCCTGGGCACAGTAAGGAACCTGAGGAAATGTGTAGGAAATAAAATGTTTAAGGACCATATATGTGGAGGAGTGGTGATCAAGTAATGATTGGTTAAGAGAGAGGTGTAAAGAAGAATGCAGTTGAAAGAGCAGAAGAAGGGGTGCAGAAATGGTTTAAACATGTGGAGATGATTATTAATGTACATTTGCCTTAAAGTAAGGGGAGCAAGGCAAAGGGGAAACTGAGGAGGAGGTAGAAGGATGGAGAGAAAAATGCTTTTTATTAGGGACTTAAACATG
>JAUUDZ010000008.1:472499-484962 GCA_032361705.1 Panulirus versicolor | reverse complement strand
ACTTGAGTAGCTGTCTGGAACAGGAAACTCTACAGTGATTTTGTTTGTACCATATGTTCTGTAGATTATAGTACTCAGTAAGATACTCCCTTATGTGACATACAGCAGTTCAGGATGTTTGAATAATCCAGAGTTTGAGTTATTGGCTCCTTTATACCAAGATTAAAGTAAATGCAACCCAGGCAATTAAAATCCTGATTAATTGAAGCCCATGTTATTAAAATCTAGATTGAGGTTTCTCTTAAACTGAACCCTAGATCATTAAGGTTTTGTTTAACTGGAAATGTAATTAAGCATTTGATTAAGGCCAAGGTGATGAGTCTTATCATAGAACCCTTTTTTGGTTTGGGGCAAATTAATCAGTGTTTACTGTGAAAATATTTGTGTTTTAGCTTCTTAGATGAACTAGCTTTTGGTTACCAGGGGCCTAGATGATCAAGATGATGAATATTCCGAGTCCAGTTAATCAATACTTTAGTTAATTGAAACCTAGATAATGAGTGTTTTCATTACTAAGAACCCATATTATCAGCATATTGGTGACTGGATCCCTGGCAACTAATGTTAAATGTAGTTGTGATACTGGAAGTTTTGATTGCATAATGGAATTGTTGGTAAAAATTTACTTTACAGGCTTTAGGAAGGAACTAAGCTGGAGAAGCATAGTTAGGGATTTCTATTACTTGAAGTATATTATAATTATATTAGTTTTGTGGATTAGTGATTATTAGTATTATTATTAATAATATTAGTATTTTATTATACACATTTATTTCTATGCATTAGCTAAGTAGCTTCAAGGACTAATGAAAAATGGCCTTATTTGTTCGAATCCACTCTTTAGCTGTCATTTATACTGTAATGTGCTGAAACCAAATCCCACCATCCACAGCCTTGTCCCATGATTTGTCTTGACTGCTGCAGATACTGTGGTTTATCCCATTGGCAGTGCATCACTCCCAGTATACCACATTGATCCAGTTCATTGGTGATACTGGGCTTTACCTGCTACATTATGTGTAAAATGTCACCTCCGACAAAGATGCATCATCAGACTCTAACCTTGTCAAAGAACTTCTCACTCCGAAAGAGTCCATGCTTTCCCTGCTTTTGATTATAATGCACCCTTTAAGCTGTAGGAACCCCTTAGGAAGGGTCCTAGGGATATATAAGAATGATAATGATATTGATAATGATACTGTTTATGATAATGATAGACAATAACGGAAAATTCATTGTCTCGCACATGTTTCACTCCCCTGAATGTTCAGGCCCTGATAACCCAAAACCTCCTTCACCCTATTCTTTCATTTTTTTAATTTCCCTCTTTTCACTTCTGATACAGATCTTCTTAGTCAGCTTTTCTTTAGTTATCCTTTCTATATATGAATATTTCAAAACAACCAGGTCAGCTCTCTGTCAGTCTGTGCTTGCTACACCTCTTTCTTTGACCATCATTCTGTACATAGTCAATCCATTGTACATCTCATATTGGCTTCAGGCATTTCATTTTCAACAAGCCCACCTTTTTTACATTCCTCTGCATTCAGAGCCCATGACTTCCATCCAAGCGACATTGTTAGAAGTACTATACCTTCGAGCATATCCTTCGTTGCTGTAACAGGCATTGGCATCTCCTACATACTCATCAGTGCACCTAGGACCTTAGTTCCCTGTCCTGCCTTATGGCTAATTTTAGCCCCCTTGATTCTGTAAGCTACTGTATCATAAGAGTGGAAATGATAGCAGGTGAAACCTTGGAGGTTGAAGTGAGTCACATAGTGCAAGAGAGGTCTTGAGGTCCTGGGAGCATTAAGGAGTATGTGGAAGGAAAGATCATAGCCAATAAGGGTAAAGATGGTTATGTTTTGAGTTTTAGTCACTTCAACAATGTTTTATGAATTTAGTTGTTGGGCCTTGAATGCAAAGGTAAGGAGGAGGGTGTGTGTGCTGAAAATCAAAGGGCTGAGTACAACAAATGCGTTGTGAGCATAGTCAGATTAAGAGAACTGACTAGTTTGCTGAAATAATTTATAAATGGAGAGGATGAGAGAAGAAAGACTTTTAAAGAGGAGCTGCAGTTCAGAAGTTAAGAGAGCAAATGGCTGTAAGTTCGATTATATACTTAAAAGGACCTATTTATATGTGAGGAGGGGGTGGAAAGATGGCGAGTGGAGGTATCTATGTGTGTCTTGGCCTGGACATTTAAAAGGATGAAAGGCATGCACTGGAGAGGAAGAATCATCATAGTATGATATATAGGGACCAGTGTGCTGGTATCCCTTTAATGTTGGTTTGGGGGGAAACTGGCATTTTCCCTGGATGAGCAATATCAGCAGAATTTAAGATATTGAAAAAGTGTGTTGAGTCATTCAAATACCTTCAGTCATTTGAACACAGCACATCACAGAAGTTTCAACCTTTGCTCAAAGTAAGACATTAAAATCTTAGGCTGCCATTGCTTGTTTTGAACCTGATTGTACTTAGTAACCCATGTCATCCTTCATTTGAAAGACGAGAACCTCATCCTGCCATAGTTAGACATCAGGAATTGAGAAGTTTCAATTTTTCTACAAACTTATTAGAGTTGAGATGACCTGGCACCTGTATATGGTGCTAGATAACACTGGTCTGTTCAAATGCAGGTGGGAAATTTAAAAGTATGGAAATGGTTTTTGTTTTATCAGAGCATGCATTAGATGGCTTCTTGTCATAGCAAGTCTGTGGGTAACAGAGGGGCTTCAAACTTTTCTGTAGGGCAATTATAATTGCTTTTGACATGGTGTCTGTATATACCTCTGGAAAGCACTGGCCTATTTAAACAAAGGTGAGAAATTTGTGAGTGCATATATACAGGCTCCATCCTACCAGTAATATGAATATATATATACTTTGATGGCTCTTGAAGGATTAATGGGTCATACCAGGTCATGTGAAGCATTCACAGCAAATTACATGATAATTTTTGGTGCTTAGCAGTGAATGATGATCCAGTACATTACACATGACAGTTATAGACTAGATGTGTGCAAATGAGGCCATAGTTCATTTCTTCCTGAAGCCACCCTACAAAAGCAGTTAAGTATGAAGAAAAAGTATATTTTATGTTTTATCCCCAAATTGCTTCCCTGTTTTAGTAATGTGGCATAAGAAACAAATGAACAGAAGCAAATTTTGCATAAATCCACTTTTTAGCTGTTCATGTAGGTGGAATGTCTGATTTTTCTGTGGAGGAGGAAAGTATTAGAAGTTTGATTTAATTTTAAGAAAGGGGTAACTGATGTCTGTGTGAAAGAAGTTGTGAGAATGAGTGAGCATGGAAAAGAGAGAAAGGGGTAACTGATGTCTGTGTGAAAGAAGTGAGAATGAGTGAGCATGGGAAAGAGACCTGTTCTTAGAGATTATGAGAGAGAATTAGTAGAGGATACCAGGGAGTACCTATAATGGAATTTTGCCAAAAAGGCAGGATTAGCACATGATGTTCTCTGCACATCTTGCTTGATGAATGATGGTTTCTTGCTGCCACCACACACATCACTTCCTAGTAATTGTTCGTTCAAGGCTTGTCAGAGACTGACCTCAACATTACATCTTGTTTTCTTTTAAATGTTTCTGTATTGTACCGTGTTGTTGCTCCAAGTATTTTACTGAATACTGTCTCTAACCTTTTTTGCTAGACCCTCATATATTTTTTTGTTATATCTTATCGATGTATTCCTTAGTAATATCTCAGACTTGATAACTCTGTATCTTACTTGCTAAAATGCTTTCTGATCCTGTATATTATACTCTATCCTTGTTTGCTGCCTTACACAGATTATCATGTATCTTTCCCTTGTAGGCTGTAAAGTTCGAGTTCATTCAGTATCTCATTATAGTTCTAATGTTCCAGACAATCAGTTTTACATGTAGAGTGTTTCTGAATTTCCTCTAACATATATATTTCCATTTGTTTGATTGGTTGCTATATGATACAGCTGTGTATAATATTCCGCATGTGTATTTACACATTTTCGTCATTATCTTTTTGTCTTTCATTGTGGATGTTCTCTTTTCGTGTCACTCTTTATTTGAGTCTATGGTACTAGCTTATCAGTTTGCTCTTTGTAGATTGATGTTTTCTTCACACTCTGTCTTTCCCTTTTAGGTCTTTGCTGATCTTACTTGTTTGTTCAAATTTTCTTTGATTGTATTCAAGTCTCTTGCAGTTTTTGGATCCTTTCATTTTTCTCAATCTCATGTCATATTTAAAACACCTGACTATCCTTTATTTACCACCTTGTTGATGTCGGATATAATTGTTGCAAATAGCGATAAGATTGATACTGCTCCTTGCGGTACTCCCAGTATAACATCCACACTTTCAGACATGGTTCCATTTCCCTAGTTTAGTTGTATATTACTTTCTCTTTGTTTGTTGACCTTGTTTACTTGGAGTGATTTTTGTGAGGAACATTTTGGGTAAGAGAGTGAACTGTATGTGGCATTTATGAGGTTGACCTAGAGGCCATATAGAAGCATTTTCTGTGAATATATGGGCAAGTTATTATTGTTGTGAGTTTTTGCCAGAAGAGTAAGGCTTTGTACAAGTGGGAAGGTAGGAAGAGTATTGGTTCCTTGTGAAAATGAGTTTGTGTCAAGGATGAGATGTTTAGGCTGTTTAGGGATGGGATGGTGAGGATGGTGAATTCAAAGGTCTTAGAGCAAGGAGCTGTATGCTGGGGTTTTGTGGGCATTGCAGGTGAATCACTTGCTTTATGCATATGACATGGCTTTGATGTCAGAATCCAAAGAGAACCTCTAGACTCTGTTGACAGAGCTTGGGAGAGTGTGAGAAATGAGAAAATTGATAATGTGAGCAAAAGTAGGGTGGTAAGGTGCTGCAGGGAGATGAAACAGGATGGTTTGAGTGTAACTTTAAATGGGATGAATCTAAAAGAACTGGAATGCTTTAGTTACATGGAAATGGACATGGCAGCAGATTGAACTATGGGGGCTAAAATAATTCAGGGAGGAAGAGGGTGGGCTAAGGTACTGGGTGCATAAAGGCATAAGTGGAAGGAGAGGTGTTTATCTGTTAGGGTAAAGGCTGTTACATTTGAAGGTATAGTAGCCCCAGCAGTATTGTATGGATGTGTTTTATTCCTTGTATCCAGAAGAAGGGAAGAGGGTGGATGTGTTAGAAATGAAATGCTTGAGGATACTATCTGGTGTGAGTTGGGTTAAGCATGTAGGGAATGACAGTGTGAGAAAGAAGAGTGAAAGTGCAGTATGACTTGAGAAAGCTACCAAGGGTTTGATGAAATGATTCAGGCACTTGGAAAGGAGGAGCAAAAAAATATTTGTCAAAAAAGTGGAAGGAGCAAGGGTAGGGGAAGATCAAGTAGATGAAATACCTGCCTATGTACAGATACTTATGGCAAGATTTTGCTGTGATGGCAGATGCCATCACTTGGCACTCACCACACTAAAATTAAAGAGACTTTGGGTTGTTTGGGCCTAGGAGATTGAATTCAGTGAATGTAGTATACGGAGGAGTGATATGTTGCCAGTAGAGCAAAGCAGGGTCAAGGTAGACCATGAAATGGTCTGAGACTAAAGAGTGGGTATGTGCAAATGAGGCTGTTGTTCATCTGTTCCTGATGATGCCTCACAAAAGCTTGAGAAATAAGTATGTATAAATGAAGATTGTTGTTATTATTGGTGATAATATTAAGATTAAGTAGTTATTAAAGACTTGAGGGAGGATATTTAAATGAAGCATTCTGGAAATTACATTGTTTTTTGTTTTTTATATTTTGTTTTATGTATGTAATACTAAGAATTGAAGTTAGTTTTTGATATTAATGACTGTAATAGTATCTTAAGATGTATAAAGAAACAGCACAGGTTAATATAAGATAGTTGTAATATCCAGTTTAAATCTCAGGTAGTGACATATTGTATAAGATTGCTGGTATAGTACATGTGAAATATTCAATAGAATTTCAGTGTTTGTCTATATAAATTCAAAATTGTGAATTATATCTTTTAGGTTGAAATACCAGACAAAATAGCCAATCAGAAGCTATATTTATCAAAAGAAAATCAAGAGGAAAATATCTCATAGATTGGCAAACACTTTGACTCATTTGGTTTGTTTGGTGCATGTGACTTAAAGGGACAGATTACTTGTAGCCTGAACGAGCCACAGTGAGTCGATAAGTGTCGAATCTTCTTGTAGATAGTAGCAGCCCAGAGTGAAGACACACACACACTCAAGTACACTCTTAATTCACTCAGCTAGAAGTCCCTGGCTGGCTGAGATGAATGCTGAGACAGTAGAATCCCCATTGTGGTGGTAGCACCTTACCAGCTACTTGTCATTGGTTCAACCATCCTCACTTTGACCTGAGGCTGTCTCTAAATGTTGTGTCTAGAGCTACCAAAAATTTATTTAGGAATACCTGCCTCATTCAGACTTGAGGGTGGCTGTGTAACATCAGATTAGTTAACCTGGGTTGGGGCTCTACCTCCCTCTATCCTCGTCTTGGACACCCACCAACAATTATCTGTTTTGTTTTGAGTATTTACATGACAAAAATTTTCAAGAACCCTTTGTCACCACTTAAGAAGTCAAAGAGCAGGTTACTTTCATGTGGATTTTGACCCTTCATGGGTATAACTCATTTAATGGAAACATATTTGTGGGTTGAAAAAAGGTCCTTGAGAAAGGTAATTGTGCATCCTGTGTGTGGGTGAGGTAGTAACGTGGGTGGTGTGTGGTTGGTGGTCCCGCAGGTGGTCTACAAGTGTATCCCCCTCCCACGACCCCCCCTGAGCCGGCCCCCCCTGACCGCGAGTGTGTGGAGGGCCCCCCACGCCGCTTGGTGAAGGCCACCACACTCCCCACACCCACTCTGCACTCTGCAACATCTCGCACCTCCCTCGATGACCTCACATGTAACGTACACTATAGTGCGTTCATCAAAGATAATTTGTTAATTCTTTAAGTAGAGTCACAGCCAATCAGCACCCAAGATTGGAATTACAGTGCACCAGATGTTAGATAGTGTGAAATCAGTTCATGCTTGAAAATATTAACATATTCTCATTAGAGTTTTATTTAATTTGAACACATTTCATTATTGTACTACTTAAAACTTTAAGTTGGTTTTGGCCCTAACACATGTATTTTATAGCAGATCTTTTAAATAGTTAACCTAGTAAGGGCCTGCTGATAGAATTTAGATTATTGGTTATGTATGAATGCAACTTTTCCTATTTGGGTGCTTGCCAGTGTTGTGAATTTCATTTTGTCATCCTCAGATGTTACAGTGAATAAGTTTAGATTTTAGTCTCTTGTTGCCACAGAAGCTGTAATTGAATTACAGACATTTAGTTTTGGCATTTTTTTTTTTTCATTATCCATGCCTAGTTGAGGAAAATATATGAAACATGTTGATATTGGTTATTTATAAGTAGTGTATGTTATCAAAGTTAGACTGTAGTATTAGCTGTCTTACTCAGGAAATGGATTAAATTTCTCTGTTGTGCTAACATAATATTATTTCAAGGGACTAGAGAGAATCAGATCTTATAATAGAATTTTCTGAGATTGTTATGCAGCATTGCCCATGCATAGTAGAGGGGGGCCTTGAAATAATACCGTTGGTGAAACAAAGAAATCGCAGCAAGCAGTCAATATGTTATGTGTGGCCTATCGATTCATTACAGTGCTCAGATACGATTGATTATGTAGTTTTTACTTTTCACTTTCCCAACACTATTATTTTTTTCCATTTTCTCAACCATTTTTAGTTGCATATAAGACATAATTCACCTCTCAATTAGTCAGTTTTTCTATGGATTACTTGAATTGTGTTGTTGTAAGTCAAGATTGTTTTAAAATGTTCTCAATTTGAAATATTATTTCTTATAATCCTTGACTGATACAAATAACATTAATTTTTTCTAGTTTGAACAGCAATTGCTGACAAGATGGTTATAAATCGTATAAAGTCAAGAATTTATGTATTGACTGAGCTATTTCTTTACATGCTGTTTCTTTCATGAGCTCTTTATAAGGTTTCAGTCATCTCAGCTTTTATGAAGGAAATTGTTGTATTGGTTGTAATGGCAGCCATGATCATTTTAAGGGGAGATACAGCTTTTAGGCATGGAGCAGAAATTTTGAGCAAGTGTAGGTTCAGGTATGGGTTTTATGCAGAAGAAAAGTAGTTTTAGAATTAATTTTAAGTAAGAAAAGGTGGGTGACTGATCACCTTTTTGATTGCACTTACATTGCATCTAATATTTGCAAAACTTCGTGAGTCCTGTTTCACATAAGCTCAAAAAGGAATTTTAAGTTAAGGGAGAACATTGCTTTATATATATCTTCAGGCATCATAGTTATAGGTTTAAGTGCCTTAGTAACATTTTCATTAAATGTGTCCAAACTCTGAGATGTGTGTTGCAAAGTGTGGAGAGCATGTAATTGAATTTGCATGAATGGTGGTCTTTTGGTCAGTGAATAACTTTTGGCATGCAGAAAAGACACCTTTGATATGAATTCAGGTAAAATGAATATTGGTTTATTAGAAGAGATAAACATGAGCATGCCTTAATTTTTGTGATGGGCATTGTCTTTTTATGCAAATGTAATTATTTGGTTTCCACGAGTTCTTGGAAAAAATTTATATCTGACTTTAAGGCAAAGAAAGGCTGTTTTGAATCTTGAGGTCAGAAGGTAGATGGTTAAGAACTTAGTTGCTGGAATGACATTTGTTTCCTCATGATGCAAGTTGTTTGTTTGTAGCCATAATTTTTATGCCATTTTCCTTCGGAGCAAAGGAAATGAAATAATTCTCATGACACGCCAGACTGTAAACCGTCAACAGATACATGATAAAACTTGGAGGGACATAGGTGGTCACTTGAATATATTCTTTTTATTATTATACTTGATTGATGTTGGAAAAAAGCAATATGGTAGTGTCATAATGTCGCAACAGCAAAGGAAAATCCAGACAATTTCATGGGTTTATTAGACAGCATCAACTGTAATGTATTGAGTGACTTTACCAGTGACGTTGATTGGCTTATTGGAAAGGGAGATTAAAATGAAAGTGAAAAAATTGTTAATGAAGATGGTGGGTAATAGTTCATAGGTTTGCTGCCATTAAAGGTTGAGAATGCCAGAAATCATTGTTATAATCTGACTCTATGGGAGTTTAAGTGTGGGGAAGCTAGTGGTCAAGGTCTGAGTCGGCGGTAATTTTTGATAGTTTAGCTTAGCTTTAGGGAGTCCAGTCAAAGGTAATAGTAGCTTAGCTTTAGGGAGTCCAGTCAAAGGTAATAGTCTGATGTTACTTTCATATATCATATAACACTAGATCATTTATTCCTTGTAGGGGATATGTTCACTCTTAGCATACAATGAACATTCAGTGAACTTGGAGTCCTTGTAAAGAAAATTAAGAATTTATATAGTTAACATCATCTTTGGGGATAAACAAGAAAGAATACTACGTATGTACTTAGTATTGTTTCGCCAAAGATGACTAAGGTTAACTAGAGTAGAGCGAACAAACAATGCTCATAGCAAATATTCTGCTACTCTAGTAAACATGACGCTCATGAAATGATACTGTACCTTACATAGTCCAGCATGGTGCACTTTACTTAGGATGGTGTAATTTCATTATGGACTATAGAATACATAGTTACAGTTGTGTAGCATGTTAGATGCATTTTCAGCAGACTTTTTTAAGTCTTTTTTTTGTTCAGTATTTGTACTACAAAGGAAATATTGTTTTGTGGCAAATGTGATGATAGATGCATAGGTGCTGACAGTGCTACTGGATTCATGGTGGGTGAAAAAGGTGTCTGGTCAAGGTCAAGACTGATGCATTCTGAGCAGCAAATTGCTTATAGGATTTCTGGGTGTTTGGATTAGTTTTTTTAGTTTTGCAGTAAACATCCAGTATTGAAGGGTTATATTCTGTAGAAAAGGATATAAAATGTCTACAAATGTGGTCCAATGGTATTCTTGAGGAACTATGAATATATCCAAAACAGAACAGTTTTAACCCTTTAACAGGGCCTCTAATGGATTTCCAAGTGCTTGGTAAAGGTGACCTCATGTAGATCTGCAATCCATGGTTTCATGCCAACAGTTTAATTAAAGCTGATCTCTGGTAGGAGCGAAAGATACCCAAGACTCCCTAATACAGCATTTACAGTGGAGTTTGTCTGTTGCCCTTCAGCCATGACACAGAGAATATTACAGTAGTTTGCTAAGTCTAGATGAAAATGAGTGGTACTGACGATTGCCCCAAAGCAATGAGGAATATAATTATCCAGAGGATAATCTCTTTGATGATAAAGATTTTTGTATGACAAAAAAGAAGCTGGTGCATCAAAAAGCTTTATGAATGATGTGGTAACTTTTAGACTTGTTGATACAAGGCTTTGTAGTTCTCAGAGGGGTAGAGAAAGCAGCTTTTCTCTTTAAACATTATCTTTTTTACCCATTTACATAGGATGGAGCAAATCTTTTTTACCCATTTACATAGGATGGAGCAAATACGTACCGACTTTCAGCTCACTTGTACACATACTCGACCTATGCCTAGCATTTCAAAATGTACTTGGGCTTCTATTCAATATAATAGCATCTTAACTTTGAAAATATTTCTTGTAATTGGTTTATGAAATAAAACTGATATCTTCAGCATAGAAACAAAAACTTGCATTGAAAAAATTCTCAACTTTTCAGATATTCTTGCCTTTTAGAAAGATTATCATGGCTCAGCAGCAAATCTGAAACATTTATGACAGTTACAAAGCTTTTAAAGTGAATATGACACTGTGACTCTTAATATGTTGTTGTTAACAAAGTTAACTTTTTAACAAAGTTCACATATAGGAAGCATGCAGCATTTATTGATTATGAGGCACTTGCAGGTGACATAGTGCACCGTAGTGAATACAGTATAATTTCAGCAAGAGTATGTGTGTTTTTTTTTGTAGTGAAGGTGAAGCACTTACTGCAAGCATGGTGCACTTATAATGAACCTGGAACACTTTTAGTGAACATTTCTTTTGAAAATGAGCTTGATTTACTTACCATGAGTCTAGTGCACATATAGTGAATGCAGTATTCAAGTAGATGATTGTGCATGTACAGATTATAGAGAAAGTTGAAGATTTGAAAATATGAAAATAGAAAATACATATGTTGTGTATTTAAGGAATTTGGAAAAGCATATGATGAAATTGATTGTAAAACTTGTTTGTTTCTTTTTCTTTCATACACATTTGCCATTTGCCACTGAGTGAGGTAGTGTCAAGAACAGATGACTTAGCCATAAAGGAAAATAATCATCTCATTACTCCTTGCTCTGTTACTACTGCTGGAAAGTGATACAGGAGGGAAAGATTTCCAGCTCCCCCTTTCTCTCCTCTTAGTCACCTTTTACAAACATGCAAATGATACATGGGTAGTAGTCGTTTATCCTGTCTCCTGGGGTACGTTTAAGTTCATGGGCAGTAAATTGAATATATGTGTGTTTGTGTGTGTTATGAACAAGAAAGGAAAGTTAGACTGCAGTAGTTTTTTCTTTTCTTATGGGATGGGAGTCTTGATTGGGAGGATGTAGGGCATGGATGAATTACAGTGGAAACAGATTGCTGGGTGTTTTAGTGTTACTTAAATAATTGATGCAGTTTCATTAGATGCGTCATATACTGAGTTAGATGGAATAGTAATTGATCAGATAAAGATTGTTTAATGGCAGCATTAGGGTGAGCGTAAGTAAAGTCAAAGAGAGGTATATGCACAGTGGAGTGTTTCATGGAGGTGAATACCCAGAAAATGGGAATAAATATAGATATTTAGTGTATCATGACAAAGATTTGTATGTTTTGGTGTCTAGTAACCCCAGCAATGCTGTATTGATATGAGTATTGGACCTGGAATTTAAAGGAAAGGAGCAAGGTGGACATGGGAATGAAATACATGAGGACAATATATAATGAGGCAATTTGATCTTGTAAGGAATGACATTTGAATATGGCAGTAAACACATTCTGATTGGTGGAGCTAACCAGAGTGTCTTGAAATGGTTCATACACAAGGTGAGGACGAGTGAAGAAGCCTGATTGAGAGGATTGTGAAACAAAGGGATTAAGGGGGAGGTGAAGGCTGAAGAGGAGAAAGAAAGATGAAGTACAGGAAGCTTTGAAGTATCAGTGCTTGAACTGATTAGATGTGTTGTATGGGGGCAACATGCTGTCGTTGGACTGAACCAAGTCATGTGACAGTTGAGGTAAACACTGCCTTTAGGACTTTGTTGCAGATAATAAGCACTGGCTTATGTTCGTTATATATAACAGCTTAAAGAGTGCATGTGTACAAGTGATGCCATTGTTCATTTGTTGTTGATGCTACCCCACTTTATTTGGGAAAAGCGGTTAGAAT
>JAUUDZ010000008.1:451478-465476 GCA_032361705.1 Panulirus versicolor | reverse complement strand
GTTGAACTGGCTTACTTATGAAGCATCATGTTCTCTAGGTAGTTTTACTCAAGGTCTTTAATCTTCCAAGGAAGTTAGCTTGCAATAACAGGTGAGCCAGCTTTGACTGAGTTAACAGTTCAATTCGGGACAAAGTAAGACTTCTGTTTCACTCGCTCTGCCCATCAAGAGGCAATAGGTATGCCATCATTTAAATGGATTCTCTAAAGACTTGTTTTGAAGCATTGAAAATGCTCGAGTGCATGAAGGCAGGTTTTAGAGACATGAAGAATAAGAAGCTAATCGTCAGAGTGGTAATTGAGATTTTGGTTTTAGTGTTTTACCAGTTTTTAAATTTGGGCTTTTTGGCTGATTACAGCTATCCTGCATATGAATGTTTGTAGATATGGAGAGCGATTGTCAAGGCTTAATGAGGCATATCAGTTTCGGCCCATTTCCTTAAAAGAATAAGAATATTTGCATGCTTTGTCTTCAAAGCTTTCAGATAAAAGTTTGTTCAGAGAGAGATCGAATTTATGGTATTCAACCTTAGGAATCAGTAAGATTTTATTGCTTGTCCACATTGTTTCAGAGATGAGAAGACCATTCCTCTGGTTGAGATCCTCGTACATTATCTGCATACTTTAGTCATACTTCTCAAGATTATAACCAAATAGACAGTTGTAGACATATACAGTTAAGTCTGTTATAAGCAGCATGAATTCCAAGCTACTGTGAAAATACATTAGATATGTAGATTGGCCATCTTGGAGAAAAAATTGCCTCTTGTAAATATTACAGATTGATCCTTTTTTTTCCTGTTCCTTGATTCTTAATGAGTTGACGTAGGGTCATTAGGAAAACCTTGGAATGTCTTATCTTGGCTCTTGTGGATACAATTTTGTTGTATTGAACTTCTAATATGTGTAGGCTCACTTTTCTTGTACTTGTTTTGAATTGTTCTATTTAATAGTAGTTTTAGTATGTGAGCGTGTTGCCTCAGGGTACAGTTTCCTGGTAGTCTTGCAGTTTTGGCGTTAGTGTCCATGATTTATCATGATTTGTGAGTTATTGGTAAAGAGGATTGAATCAAGTTTAGTCAGTAAGTGTGAATATTGCCAAGAACAATGTTCAAAGTAGACCGGTGCACAACCAGCAGTCATAGGTTCTAAAAGTAGTTTAGGTATGCATGACTATTTAACAGTTAACCAATATAATGCAAAAAATAATGCAAAAACAATATGGGTATTCATCTCTGAGTCTTGTGAGCATGATGTATAGGTGAAAAATCAATGATGATTCCAGAAAGTGACACCAAGGGACGAAGAGGATGTAGAGGTAAGACTAGAAAATAATGATTACAAAGATTTGCAAGATGCTTCGATGTGCATAATGAGTTGCAAGATAATCCAATGCCCAACCCTTCCAAGGTAAGCATTAATAAGGAAATAGGGAATAGAAAATCTAAACTAAAGGATAAGTTCAATTTAGACTTATTAGAAAAGGAAATGGGTCAAAGAGCTGATGTTATAATGAAGATAAATGAGAAACTGATGAAAATTTGATAGAGGCATACAAACACTGCCATAGGAAGAAATGTCTTAAGCTATGCAGTAGAATGTTTTATTATGGTATTTTAAAAACTTCAGGTTGTATGAAAATTGTGTATGAGGTCTTTTCTCAGGAGAATAAACTCTGAAATTTGAATCTGATAACTGCTGTGTGAGGCCACAAACTCAAATTTATGCAGGCATTTAGATAGATTTATGAATACAGAAGAGGTGACAGGTGCAGATTTTTACACCCTTCTGGAACATCAGAGTTAGGTAAGGACCTCACACTTGGAAGCGTGTATAGTCAAGGGAAAAGTACAAAATGACAAAGATTAAAGAAATTTGAGAAAAAATAGCAGATAAAGGCAACAAGAATGGACACAGCAAAAGATGTAAAGAGAAGGTTTAATGATCAACAGAGGAGAGCAACAAAGAGAGCTGAGTTACAGGGAAAGGCTAGAAGCTTTAACTTTGCCCACCTTGGAAGAAGGAAAAGTGGAGGGTGTCTTTAAGCCGTTGAAACAAATTGATGACATAGTCGGCAAACAGTTCTTCAGGAGATGTGAGGATTGAACAGCCAAAGAACATTGGATGAAATAAGCAAGAAACTTTATAAAGAGATGTTTGTCATTCCTTCTTTAGTGAGATTTGGATGAATGGAATGAAATGACTGAAGACACGATTAAAGCAGGTAGCATACAGAAATTTAAGTAGTCGTTTGAAAGAGAAAGTCTTAGAGATTAGGTCCCACAATTAGTAATATCGATCTCCGCCTACCACATCACTCCAGTTTGCTGTATTCCTTGTGTGCATCACCCCCTACTCAGGTTGAGGTCCTGATAAATCAAAGCCTCCTCCACTCCATCCTTCCAGATGTAAAAGATTCAGGTGGCATCATGAATAAGAAACTAAAATTCAGAGAACAGATGAATAAGTTATCTTTATTTTGCGAGGTACTGAGTTGTATGATTTTGATAGCTTTTGCTCTGAGACAGAAAACCAATGATGAAAATGTTTGATGTATACATAAGAAGGAAGATTGAATACACTTTTGTACTGTAATATCACCAGTGAAATAGAGATAACGAGATTCATGAATTCTGAAGTACCTTGAACAAAATTGTGGGAATGGAACATTTGAACTACCACAAAAAGCTGAAAGACCTGAAACTTTGTAGAAAAAGAATAGAAAGATTTATGATAATCTGTGTATAGTAACAAATCAAATACATACAGGAAAATATTTGGAACCTGCATGTATATCAGAAAGGAATACATGTGAAGACACCAAAAATGGATAAAAGAAAAATGTATCAAACCCCAGCCAGGAAGCTAGAAAAACCATCATATATTCTACCAGGACAAATAAGAAACATGCCTGGAACACTTACAGGAATATTTAAAAGCAAACTTGACATGTGGTTCAGTCGCCCATCACCCACAGATGAACCCAGAATAGATGATGTAATGCAGGTGGCAGCAGGGAGGAACCGTATTATTTGTCAAGCAATGCACATACTTTCCATACCATTTTGGCTAAATAACTTGTCGTAATTGGTACTCGTCCACACTTCTATCACTTCTGACATGTGTATCCTCTTTGTTAGTCTCCCACCACTTATCCTCTCCACATGTCGAAACCATTTCAGAACAACCTGTTCACATCTCTCAATCGTTCTTTGCTAAATACTACACTTGTCTTTTACATCTGTTAGTCATTTATTTGCACTTTCTTTTTCCATCTTAATGAGAGTGTCAGAAATAAATAGTGCATAGTGTTTAGTTTTTTTATCTTTTTAAGTTTTCTAGACTTACCATTATCTATTCTTTCATAAGTTTGTAAAGTTTTTGACCACATTTTACACTAAATTTAATGTAAATGCATCTAGATTAAGATTTTTCTTGTTTATGTATACAGTATAGCAAACTTTTTACCAGTGGTTGTAAGTCCTTTCTGTTTGAGTTGCGTGCACAGTATGCATAAAATTGCATTCATAAAATGTTTTAATTCTGCTGACACAAACCCAATTTCTTGAGGTATATCTAGTGACAGTGTCATTTGAAATATTGAACAATAATGACAGAGGCATAACCTATTTGATCCCATTGTGTACATGAAACCACTGTTTAGCTTCCTTATGTAACACTTAATATTAAAGCTTTTCTTTGCTTTGGAAACATTTCTTTGTGCTACAACATATAAGTTCTAATTTCACTTCATACAAAATTATTTTGTGAATTGTAAAAGAAGTTACATTTCTCATTTTGAAAACATGATCCATCTGTAAATCATGTCTTTATCACCCTCTGTATACACCTGTTTACTGAAGAAAAAGTTTTGTAATCTTTATATAGATTTGTACATGTGATCCTTTTTTGAGGTGTAATCATTGCATCTAATGATGTAATTTTAACGAATGATATGTATGTTAGTTTGAATTACATAAGTTTTAGATGCCTGAGGGTAGCAACCTCACAGCATAAGTAAAGACAGTCATCACAGATGTGGCAGAGGTGACAAGTACAGTGCATGACCTTGTGCACTTCTATAAGTTTTCAGGTGTTCATTTTTTGAAATGTGAAATCCTTGGAGATCATCACTGCACAGGTTTTAGGTTGGGCTGCCTGTTTTAATAATGTCAGAAATGAAGAATAGTAATGGTATGCAGCATGTGGCCAAAAAGCACATTATTTGACCCTCCACCCCACCCCTGCACACAGATGTCAGACATTGAATAAAAGCACAGTTTACATAATTGTCTTCCTCCAGCACATCCAGTTTTTCATTGCTAGTGTCATACCAAAATTCCTTGCAGGTCTGTTTGACCTTGCATTTGATTTCTCTTGTACATTCCAAGCCCCGGATTTTTCAGTTGAATGGTATAACATGAATGTTGCATCATTTTTAAGAATGAAAAGTCTTGTAGATACTTCCTTTGCATATTATTATTAGTACTGCATGATTCTAGTATAACTTTTGCACTTGTGTTATATGCCTTTTCATCAGTTACTGCATTTGTCTTCATAGACCTTTTCTGTAGTCAGTTTGTTTCTTCCAACTTCAGGCTCCATATCCAGTTTTGTACTATCCCTTTTGCATTATGATTTTCATCTTGATGTCCTCAGTATTAGGTTTTTTCAGTTTTTCTACTGCACATCTTACTGATAGGCATCATATTTTATTTCTCACATCCTTTGTTTGTTTTTCAATTTTCTCATTTCCATAATTCTATTTTGGAAGACATGACTGGCTCTGTTTCACTGGCTCTATATTCATAAATCATTTTTCACCTCGCATTTCTTCTTGTCTCTCATTACTTGTTTAGTTTCCTATTTTCTTGAGTTTCACTAAATTTCTTGTAAGACACTTGATTGGCTGTGTATCCATCCTGCAACATTCTTTACTT
This sequence comes from Panulirus versicolor, assembly GCA_032361705.1. NCBI lineage: Eukaryota > Metazoa > Arthropoda > Malacostraca > Decapoda > Palinuridae > Panulirus > Panulirus versicolor. The sequence goes on along the minus strand of JAUUDZ010000008.1, from coordinate 460,537 downwards.
AATTCTTTACTTAATTGAGTTGATCAGTTCACATATTATTGCATTCCCTTTTCATGTCTATGCATATGCCATGTGAAGGGTAACCTGCATGCACTTTACATGATTATCTTGACACCCCTTTGGAAGTATCATATCAGTGGAATGTCTGCTATATATTCCTGCTGTCTGCAATCCACAGTTAGAGACTGCAGATTTTTTTTTTATACTTGCTATGATGACTTGCACCTTCATTTATTGCATTAACCTGTGTTTAAAAAAAGTAACTCGTACATTCAGTATACAAATTGCAGAGGCTCCCTCCAAGTCCACTACTCATTCACCGTAACATCATATAACCAAGCACAGCAGCCTTCTGTGTATCCCTGTTCTGTGGGCATTTTCCCACTCTACAGCAGTATTCTCATCCTTTCTTACTGAACAAGATATCTCCACTGAGCCAGAGTTTGTGGTGAGCTTCCCACATGAAACAACAGTTGTAAGAGACTTGCGCTCTCCATCAAATGACACGGAATAGGTGATCCAGGCTCCCCTGATGGTATATTGCATTCATAAGTAAGCATAGTCTCCTTTTGCCAATACCTCACCCTTCCCCACCTATACCTCAACCATCCCTTGCTGTGCCTTTAGTCTCCTTTTTCCCCCATGATACCTCCTCCATCCCTATCTGTGCCTCTTTAATCTGTTACTGTATCTTACTATATCCCTTCCCCTCCCTATGTATACTTTTATTTTCCTTGTTGTACCTACACCCTCACTTGCTTCCTTTATGCTATACTATACTATGTCTCCCTTGCTTTATTTTTTCCTTACAAGCCATACCTCACTTCCACCGGTGTGCATTTCCCTCATTCCTCTGTATATATCCTTGCTCTACTGTACTGTATCTGCCCCTTCTTCACTTTCCATTCTTCATTATATCACCCCTCCCCTTTCAGTTAATTCTTTGTTTCCACTTCATTGCTACACATCTCTCTCACTGTACTATGTGTCTTCCCTACACTATTGCACCTTTCCCATACCTCATTGCAGCTCTCCGTTATGTTTGTATTAGTTTATCTGCGGCTTGTTTTCCATAATGTGTAGTAAGATACAGCGGCCCATGCAGATCCATCTCCAGACACCCTGTTCACTACACATGTACCTGTGTACATGCAACCACACTTAACATCTCCCTCATTCACCTACTCCCTTTCTTAAGTCCTTGCTTCTTTGGTGTTTAGATTTTTTCTGTGAATTTTACATCCATAAAGGTCTTCCACTGTCCATATTTTACTTTGTTAAAGTATGAACATAGCTACATTGATCATTTCTTTCATTTTTATGATTTCTTCCTCTGTATCTCCATTCATTTTTTTAGTTATTTTCGTTACTGTATTTTTTCCTTTATCTCCTGCAAGTTATACTTTCTTTCTCTTTGTAGTGTCTAGAGAATTAAAAAAATTTCTCTTTCATACTTTATCTTGATTTTTCCCATTCATTATTTATACTTCATGAATGTATCATCGCTTCTTATTGTTTTTCTTACCTAGTGTGCTACTTGCAGTGAAACTAGCTTTGTTCATCTCTTTTTCAGACATGTTCACATTGTATATACTGTATCCTATTTGGGCTGTCTCCTCTTGTGCGCCTAAATTTTTCTGTGTGGGTCTTCATCTTGTTGCATGTCTTGTACTTTCATCACTTTCTCTTTAATCTCTTGTTTGTTTTTTATATTTCCTGTTGTTTGTATCTCCTCATATCTGTCCACTGTATAGCTTTACCATCTGTGGAAACTCCCTTGGTCCCCTTCCCTGCCTATGCTCTCTTGCGCCTGAGTGTTGCTCGTCACTAACCCAACAATTCCGTCCCTCTTTCAGCAACCTGGCAAACTAAACCTTAAGGCCTATAGCAACGTGACTGACGCAATTGGCAAAATAAACCTCAAAGAGGCGGGCCTCCTACACACTAAACTAACCAAAGGGGGTTCCGTGCACGCACCCCTTGCCACCCCCGAGAACATGGACCTTGGCCCAGATTATGCTGCTGTGAGTACGCTCATTATCCCTCTTCCCACTACCACTTTATCCTTCTCTTGCTTTTCTTGCTTCTTCCTTCCCTTCCTCCTTTCCGTGCCTCCCCAGCCCTTCCATCTCTTCATCCCTGACATCCCTGTTGCTCTTAACATCTCTTTTACTAACTTCATGTGTGTGCCCTCTCATCCTTCCATGCCTTCCCAATGTCTGTCTCTTTCAGTTGTGATGTCTTTCTCACTCTTTCTTTCTATCGTACTAACTTTCTTCCATGTATGTATGTTCTTTTATCTTTTCCCTTCCTTCTCCAATGTTTTTCTTAATAGAACAATTTCTTTTCACCTTTCTAATTCTCAACTGCCTAAATGAGGATTTGTTCTTGCTCATTCTCTTTATCATGTTCCCTCTTCTCATGTTTCTCTCTTCCTATACTTACATTCCCTTCTGCTTGTACCCTTTCCTCGCTTCTCATCTCTCTCTCTCTCTCTCTCTCTCAGCATTTCCTTTGTCTTCTCATTTCTTCTCTTCTATCTTTCTCTACTAGTTATCTTTCTCCCTTCTGTTTTCCTTATCTTACTCTTCATCTATCTTTCTTTCCTCCTCCTTTCTTCCCTTCGTCTTTACCTCATCTTTCTCCTTTCTCTTCCTGTCTCTCCTCCCATCCCTTTTTCTTCCTTTCCTCCTGCTCCTTCTCTGCCCCTCCCTCTCCCTCCTACCTTCTATTCCTTGTCCTCTTCTCCCTTCTCCTCCTCTTCAACTTCCACTTCCTCATCCCTCTCTCCTTCTTCCTATCCCTTCTCTTCTGCCTCCTCCTCCCATCCATTCCTCCTTGTCCAACCCCTTCCTCCTCCTCCTCCTCGTCCCCCCCACCTCCTGCGACACAGGTTACAAATTACCTCCATCCTCTGCATTTTGTAGATTTAGCTTTCATTATTATTTTCTAGAATTGTTTTTGGTTTATTTTGAAACCCATTAAGATCTATAGATGTTGAATTTTCCTAATTTCTAAACACCTTTTATTTTTTTTCCTATGATTTTGCAAATTCTACATTGTAGAATTTTTAGTTTGTGGTCCCCTAGAGAAGATGAATAATGTCTGTTCTGTCCATACAGATATATCACTGACGGGAATCTTGACTTCCCTGCTTTGGTGACAAATCCTCTCTAAAGCCTTTTTTTTTTTCCTTATTTGGTAGACTGATTTGAATAGCAGACTAATGAATAGTACATCAGCAGGTGAAAGATGCTGTTCCTGGCTTATATGGCAGCTTAGAGGTGGGAGACTATGGCTATTCCCGAGTGCAAGAGATACCCCCAGCTGCTAGTGCTAAGGCAAGGCGACAAAGAAGGGAGAAGGGACGGCAAGGTTGGTTTTTAAAAGTGTGATTTTGCGATCAGCTATTTTGAGCTCATTCTTTGTTAATTACCTTGTTATTAAAGGAAGATTCATCTTGAAGGTTTTGCTGTACTCGTAATGGCTGATCGCAGACAGTAGACTCTGGTTAATGTTACCAATAGTTATTATTTTATTAGTTAATGTTATGAACCCCTTGGTGTTGCCAGCTTTTACTTAATCAGGGCAGTAGCCAGGGGTGACCAATACAGGCTGTGGCTCACCCCAGGCCAATTCTGTCACTTTCAGTGGGTTCATCATTTTGTTACAAGTTATATTATTACCTTTTGTTGTCTGTCATGATTATGTGTGTCTGTTATTGTCACTTGAATTACAGTAAAGTTACTGAATTATTTTATAATTGCATGGGCAGTGTTCCCTCTCATCTGTATCCATCCATCCTCCCCATGTAAGCTGTTGGGCCATTTGCTTCAGATAGGGCCCATCCACTTGATTTACACTGGCCCAAACCCCTTCAAGCTGTATGGGTTAGCCAAGCTGTATAGACCCAGAGAATCACTTGATCCTATCCGTGACAGATGAAGGTATTTCCTCAGGAAGTGTCTCGCACTAGAAAGTTTACTGTGATAAATTATGTGTAGCGGCATCTTTATTTGCTGGGCTTTATCTTGAAAGAGAATATTCAGGTTAATCCTTATCCTCAGCGTAAAAAATTTTGTAAGATGTTTTGCCACCTACAATATTTGTCTCGTGCAGATATACCTGGGACAGACAGAAAGATTTAAAGAACACAATTCTGAAAGCAAGAATACTGTTAAAAGTTACAGTATAATCACTGAACATCACCTCTATGTTCGTATTCCAAACCTGTTTCGGGATGCATTTTATAAGTTACTCGACTATGAATATTAATATCCTAGTGAAGTGATGTCATAGTAGTGTACTTAAATGAAACACCATCATGAACCAACATATCCTTGAGAGTGTTGAAGTGTGATGTTTTAGAGCGAGTGGTGAAAATGGGTACTGAGGCATGGTGAGATGGATTGTCGGGGTGTCACTGGTTCATGTTTTTTTTTTTTTGATTGGTTTGTTTTGTTTGCAGTTATGTATGGATACATGGATGCAATTATGAGAAACTTTGAGAGTTGGTATGCCTCCATGTGGTTGTTTCTTTACATGATGTGTGTATGTGTGATTAGGTTTACATTATTCATTTACCGTTTTACTTATTCACTTTCATGTCTTGGGGACCCCATCTGTGAAGCTCCCATAATGAACAGAAAACTGGCAGTGTCCATTGGATAGGACCGCAGGTGAAGAAATTAGTGATTTCGTGTGTTTGTTTGTGAGTTGATTGCAAGACACTTAAGAAGCAAGTTTTCTGCATTTTCAGAATGGAAGTTACATATTGGGCATAACGGGTCATGTGATACATTGAACCTTGAATTTTAGTGTTGCAGAGATGAGTGATTTCTAGAATACAGACAAGGAAGTGTCACTTGTACATACCTGGAGAGTGCAGTTACAGATAGGTATATATCTAAGGGGGTAGAATTTAAGACTGTTAGGAGGGGTGGTTGTTTAGTGCTGTTAAGTCAGTACTGTGTTTGTGCTTATTCAGTTCATGTTTGTTAGGGGAAGGGGACTTAGTGAATGTAGTTTGCTGAAAAGTGAAGTAGAGGTAAGGTTTTTGTTTCTCTTTCGGAGTAGGAGGTTGGTTAGTGAGGTTTGAATGAGAGGAGCCTAGGGTTCTTGTGAAGAATTGGTTGCTACGCATGTTGAAGTAAGATTATACTGGATGTATTTCTGTTTTGTTGTAGAAGTATTGGGTGTTTATAGTGGACAGGCAGCCAACGATTGTTCTTAGGTCCTTGTGGTTTGCCATTTTGTTATACTCACTTCTGAGAGGGTGGATGATATGGCAGATGAAGCATAGTGTAAGATGAGATGACTAAACTGTTTGTAGAGGATGCTAAGAGATTTTTTTCATTATACAAAATTGGTGCCAGCATATGTTCTTAGGGCATTTAGTTTGTTTTATGTCTTTGTATGGATTTTTGTAATGCAGGGAATAAATGTCATGTGTGTTGGATGCGTCACCTAACTTGGTTGGAATTCTGTTGAGTGAAATTGGTTAACCATTCAGAGTTATGGGAGGGTGCAAGTTAAATTCATGTATGTCCAAGGTTAAGAGGGTGATGGTGGATTTCTGTAGGGATGCAAACCAATTTCCAGTGAGCCAGTGTTCTAGTTGTGTGATGTAATGTTTCATGATTGTGATGTGATTGTGGAAGTACTTCGGCAGTGTAGTCAGGAGGTGTTGGAAGGTCATGTAGAAAGAGGTTTAAGAGGTTTGGAGAAAGAACTACTGCTTGGGGGACTTTATTGTAGAGTTTCAGAGTTAGAGAGATTAAGCCATTGTATTGTGAGTGACTGGCTTGTCACCCAGCTATGAATAAGATAACTACTTTTGTTATTTTTGTGTTGGATGGTGTCAAGTATTGTCAGTGTGGGGATTTGTTGGGAAACTGAGCAAAATGTCTTGTAACTCATTCCTTGCACCCACATAACATCATTAGGACTGGGATATCTTTAGACACCCATTTTTACCCTCTCAGATAGTTTACCTCTTTATCCAAACATTCCTCGTTATTCCCAGAACATTCATCCCCTCATGCACCCTTTGATTCGCTTCTCCTTCCATGGTTTCATTTGCTGAAAGCACAGAACAACAGACTTGGAGGGACTTAGTGATTACAGGAGTGATAGAAGATGTGGGGATCAGATGTTTCCTTTGAAGTATGTGTGTGAGAAATATTTAAAGAAACAGAAGGCTGTATGAGGAATTTATGAATCGGGGAAAACATATGGTAGAGATGCCTTGTGGAAGGTGATATGAATATGTATGTGATTTGGAAAGAAAACCATCAGAAGCAACAGTCTGTAAGGTGGGGGTGGGACCGATGTTGCTGACGACACATTTCTGGTGGCATATTTTGAAAGAAATTGGGGAAGCTAGTTTATAAGTTTGTGTGAATGAGAGAAAGGAGATTGTTGAAAGATATTGTGAATAAAAGTAACGTTTTTTTAAATTTATCAGGGGGAAGAGATAGGTCATATAGAAAACGAGTATGAATGGAAAGAACCTGGGGAAAGTGAATTAGATATCTGAGAGTAGACATAATGACAAAATAGAACCGTTAGTGCCAAATTGAGCCATAGGGTGGGTAAAGGGCAAAGAGAAATGTGGTTGATGTAATGTTTTTACTGATGGTGTCTGTATGTGAGGTATGGGCTCTAAATGAAAAATTGCTGAAATGGAAATGAAATATTTAAGGCCATATTTGGTATGAGGAGTTTTGATTAAATAAGTGAAAATGTGAGAGAAAGGCATGGAAGTAAGAAGGGTATTTGTTAGAGCTGAATGGGGCCTGCTGAAGTGGTGTGGACATATAGAGAGGATGAGTATGGAGAGGCTGATTAAGGGGGAATGCCTTCTCAGAAACGAGGGAATGAGGAGAAGGGGAGACCGAGGAGGAGGGAACGGGATTGATTGTAGGACGGTTTCAGTGTTCTGAGCCACATTATGTGGGAGGGTGTAAGGTGTGCAAAAGGATAGAGCAAATTGGAGCAGTGAGATATACAGCACGGGGGGGTAATGTGTTGTCCGTGGGCTGGATCAGGGCCTGATAAGTGGTCAAGGGAAACCAAAGAAAGGTGTGTGGGGCTGGGCTTTGGATATGAGACTCTGGTTTCAATTCATTATATGCATTAACAAGAGAGTGGATGTGAGCAAGTGAGGCCATTTTTCTCTTGTTCCTGGTCCTACCTTGCTGTATGGGGAATGCCAAAGAAGTATGAAAAAAATAACAGGAATACATAGAAACTTGAAAACAAAGTAATAGAAGTGATGTGTGTATATAGCTTACTATAACTGAAAACACAAAGAAAAATGATTAGCAGGAGCAAAAAATAAGTATATTTGATATACTCACACTAACAAGATTCTTTCTCTGCTTCAAAGAATTATACCTGTAATTGCATAGGGGCTTTAGAAGTTGGTGCTACAGAAGCTAAGCCACATATTTCATGGAGCCAGCTTTCATTCGGTTTCAGCATACAACATGAGGATTATATCACATTGCTTTTTGAAGTCATAAATGGTAGAATTTCCAGCACTATGCTCTTGACATTGAAAACACTTTGGCTTTCCCTTCTCATGTTTCTACAATGTTTCCACTTTCTTACTGTAAAGAATTCTGCTTATACTTCTGACCACTGACATTCTTTGAGGTATCATTAGCATTTTGTTCCAAGGAGGATCCATGATGAGGGTTAAGTAAAGTAAAATTTAAAAGGAGCTTCTTTGAGAGTATAAGGCTGTAGCGTGGTTGCATAAAAACCTACTAGGTAGCTTCTAAGCAAATGTGAATTCCTCACAAGATTTGTGAACGGTAGTGTTGTCAACTACTTTGGCATGCTTTGAATCTAAGAGGTAATCTGAATTTCCCAGTTTTAGAAGATTTTCTGAATTTTTTAATTCAGCACACGAGACCTCAAATCATATAGATTTTATGTTTCAGACTTTAGAGTTCCGAGTTTCAATGGTTGTTCTGTAAACTGCATATTTTTGTGTACCTGTTAGCTGTTTCTCACCTTGTTAAGGTAGCATCAGGAACAGGTGATTGAGCCTTTGGGAAAAAATCCTGATGTAGTGCCGTCACTTGTCAATAATTTTAGAAAGTAACGATACAGTTGGAAAGGATATCCATTCCCTCTTTCAGCCTGTCTTAATGGGATGAGTGTAGTAGAATTAAGGGAGAGATGTTCACTGTGGATGCTGCATCTTGGGCATAAGGGGTCTTGTGATACATTGAATCAATGATTATGTTGGAGAGGTGATTGGAGTTCCAAGCACATGGGAAATAGTATAACTCGTGTGTGTTTGTGTATGTACAGCATCTGCAGGGAAGGAGTCCATGTGATTGTGAGAACTACAAAGAGAGTGACAGAAGGTTAAGAGAAAAGTACAAGGGCTGAAAAAGGGAACAGATGGGAAATTTGGGTGAGACTGGAATTTCAGAGATTAAGAAAATTTTTTAGAAAGAGGTGAGTATTTTTATTTAAGAGTAATAGGCAAAATGGAGTTAATAGTGAAGACAGTAGATTAGGAAATGGTAACAGGTGAAGGTGTGAAAAAGAAATGGATACATCATTCTGAAGGACTACCGAATGATTAGGTGGTGGATGGAATGTGTTCATTACAAGATGGCATGTGAAGTGAGGTAGACATGATTGGTATTGTGAAAAAGAGAGGATATATTTAAAGTCTTTGCTTTAGATGAAGTGTGCCTAAAGAGCAGTAATGGATGGGATTGTAGTCGAGTCTCTCAAGAAAGGGGGTGACCTTGGTTAGCAAGGCAATTCAACATTTATGTGGCTGTAGGTGAGGTGCCGGAGGATTGACAGAAGGCATGTGTAATCCCTTTGTATATATAATGTGGGAAATAGCGAATATGTACGAAAACAGTATACGTGATAGAGTTGAAAGAGATGCTCTGTGGAAGGTATTAAGAGTATATAGTGTGGGAGGTAAGTTGCTAGAAGCAGTGGAAAGTTTTTATCAAGGATGTAAGGCATGTGTACAAGTAGGAAGAGAGGAAAGTGATTGGTTCCCAGTGAATGTCGGTTTG